>JBBMKA010078923.1:0-14628 GCA_037833695.1 Sechiopsis laciniata | reverse complement strand
CTTCCAGCATGTCTGATTCCTGTTTTTAAGTTCGTAGTACCATGCTAGGTTTATGTGTTGTTGAGCATGTTTGAATGGTAGGTACAGGATTCGTAATCTTAGATAGACTTGTTAGGTTGTCATCATCTAGAGGCTGAGAGTTGACCAACGTATGTGTCCCCACCAGTCGAGCTGTGAAGATAGATTCCTTACCCCCGGCTGCCAAGTGTGGAGTAGCTACCACACCGACATAAGCCTAGTTTGTAGCCTGCTAGAGCGGAACCCTGTCAACGGTGTAAGCCTGCCTTGGCCAGTTCTTAACTTTAGGCATCGGTGGTATTCAGGCTGCTACAGTTGAGTGCCGAGGCCTCGCACTACTGTAGATCAGTGACATCGCTTCCGAGTCTTTAGGCATGTGTACCTGGACTGGCGTAGTATGTCCCTAGGCCCCCACATTTACGTAATTTGCAGCAGCATGCGGTGTGCGTGCACACGAGTTAGGCATCTGGCGGAGAGCTCCCTCGGGCTAATGTTCGTGAGTACACCCTTCCTTTCTGAGTTTAGAGCCAGACTTCGGGTACTCTTCCGGATGTCCCAAGACTAGTTTAGAGAGCTGGTCAGGACCAACTGTTGAGCTGTCACTTGGCCGAGGGTAAGAGACCTTCGAGGATATCTATTTTGGGATCAGCTTTTGAGTTGATCATTTGACCGAGGGTAGAGACCTTCGAGGATATCTATTGGGATCAGTTTTTGAGCTGATCATTAGGCTGGAAGTAAGAGACTTCTGATGACTTAGGAGTTGTGTTGACAACTCATTTCAGGGATTCTGTGTTGGTAACTGTTTGCTTGTTTACTTGGAATGCTAGATGATGCATTGTTTCGTACTGTAACCTGGTTGGGGATTCTTACTGAGTGCCTTTGTACTCACCCTTATTTTCTGTGGTTTTTCCACCAGGTAACTGGGACAGCACCAAGAAGGCTAGAGGAGGAGCTGAATGATCATGGGAGCTGCCGGCGCCACTCTACCTGTTTTTATGTTTTATTTTCTTGATTCAACATGTAGTTGGACATGGAGTCCATAGGAAACTTTTGCATAATGTACTTTGAATTATTTGTGAATGTCTGTTAAAATACTGGCTAGGAACTTATTTGTTTTAAATGGAATGTTTCAAATTTTTCAAGCACTTGATTTGTATTCTTTATCTTAAATGATTTTTACTTCCATGCATGCTGAGTAAGAACCAGATTTAGGACCATTTTTAGGTCGAGTCCTTACACAATACTACAACAATTACTCTTGATACTTGAGAGTTATCACACCTCTAATCACATGTCTCCACATGAACAACCAGGATCAGGTTGTTTGCAACATTTGCAAAGTAGACCATACCAATATTGTCACCAAGACTTAAGCGCCTAACCTTAGCCCATATACTATAGACGTTTTAGGTTATTAACTTGGAACTAGATCCACTTGTATGTCTCATATACTTGTCCAAGTTTACATCCGAATAACCATAGAAATATCCCTATTAACCCAATTAATGTGATAAAGCTTAACGACGTTTGTATATTAAATGTGTAATTAATGAAAATAATAACCTTTATTAATAACTGAAATATAACATTAAATGTCTAACATTAAATGCTTGTTCTTTAATTACAAACTTCTAGGCCTTTAGGGCACAATCCCTAACAATTAGCACATGTTATTCTTTAACTTAAAGCTCCCTTCTGGGATCCTTTACAACAACTCACCGGTACCTTGCCCGTGAGTTTGTAATTGAAATAAGTAACGCGCACATAGCTAGCGAGAAGGTTATACCTAACACTTACTCTAATGATGTGAAAGACTTCACATTATCTAGCAATTATGGTTGGGTTAAGCCCTTGTTGCACCCTTTTTTAAGGCGAACGGGAAGCAAGCTACAGATGGATTGTTTGTCGACCCTTGCTAATAGAAACATCCGCCATAATTACTAATGTATCTCCCTTTACTCTAAACCTAATTCAGTTATTAACATTCCATACTTCTATTACGATTGCTTCTTTGAATTAAGATCATGTATGAATTATCCACAAGAGATCAAGTCTGAAAACATTCAATTATAAACTTAACTTCATTCTGCGTTACAACCTACTTCTAAAAATTACAATAATGATGCAATAAGAGTCCTATGTACGAAAGCAGTAGATAAATGCAATAAAATGGGATGGACAATGACGACATCGTTATTCCTAACGAGTTCGTCATACCGACAGACATCATGGTACTAGCTTGCTAGATTTACAATCAATAGAAAGGCTGAGGTCTCAATCGAGACCTCAGCGACCTTGCAATCCATCGGCGGCAAACGCTAGCAGAACCAGCACACCTTGGCCATTGGTCCTTCACCTATTTATAGGTGTCTATGGTTTCTTGTTGGCTACGCATAATCTTTGAGTGGATCTTCTAGATTGAATTATTTGATTTGTAAAAAATTCCAACGATATTTCTTTACTTTTGCGATTTATGCCATGACGAGAGCTTCCCTTCTTTTTGCATTTTGCGATGTGACTTATTTTGTATTCCTTTCATTGATGCAGTGCGTAGTACTCTGTTTCTACATAATAATAACGCATTAGTGAGATTTGAGTTTGCAATGCGTTTGTATATTAAATGCATGTATTTTGCTGCATTTAACCACATTTTAATCCTAGTTTCGCAATGAGCATGCAATTCGCTAGTCATGCGAACATAAGCGAACATCTATAACTTATAGCAACATTTCAATTCCAGAATGCATTTATTTCTATTTAAAGTGCAGAAATGCAATAGTGTGAGGGCTCAAATAACTCTATTATTTAGAGTTATCAAAAGTGCAATAATGTTGGTTGATAGAATGAGTCATTTCATCCCCATTAAAATTAAAAGTCCATTTGTAGGGCAGTTCAAAGCTAACAAGTGAGGGAGAGTAAAGAAAATCCACTTGGTGATTTAACATAATTCAACAAACAGTAGTAAAGAAAGTGAAGGAAAAACATAAAACTAAGAAATTGATGAATGCTATGAGCAGTGGCTAAACAGAAAGACGACTACTATAAGAACACCAAGAAATCAAACTCCACTACTACTATCGACGTCTTCTCCTGTGGAGCACCCTTTATCTTATACATCTTCTTCCTATTATAAGCTTCTAGGGACGGTGCTACGAATCTAAGTTCTCCTAAAGGATTTTATCTTTGCGCTTATCTTCTAGCAAATCCCTTGATTTTCGCTATTTTGCCTAAATAGATCTTCTTGATTATGTAGTTCTTAATGCCTTCAATATCACATTTTGGCCTTTCTGTTTCTTTGAATGCGAAGCTAAAAACACTCCCAACTCTTGTATATATAACAAGAAATTAGCAAGACTTGGGTTTTAATAGTTCAAACTTCAAGCATTCGATTTTTACACCTAAAACTTCCAGTTTTTCTTAGTTTTCAAATCTAGGCTCCTTATGTCCACATGTATTACATTTGTATAAATCTTCTCACTTAATATCATTCTAATTCTAAAAATTATTCAATTAATGCATAAACCAATTAGAATACACCACTATAATAGTTTAAATAACTTTCTAATTGAGAGTTATTGCCTAAACACTCATACTCACTCCGATTTCATTTAGCTGGCCACTTGTTCAGTTTGATGTGAACAATGCCTTTTTACATGATGATTTGCATGAAGAAGTTTTATATGGATCTACCCATGGGATATACTTCTCTGAAGATTAATCTTGCAACTGGAAAGTTGGTATGTAGATTGAACAAATCTATTTATGGGTTGAAACGAGCTTCTAGGCAATGGCATACCAAATTCCCTACTACATTGTTACCACTCGAGTTCCAGAAGTCTAATTCTGACTACTCCCTGTTTGTTAAGGGTAAGGGTACAACTTGTATGAGTTTATTAGTGTACATAGTGGATCTTATCATTACTGAGATGCTATATATGCAATAACTAAATTATAAAAGCTTATGGATACCAATTTTAAACTAATTAAAATGTTTTCAATTAAATATATTTTATTTATTTATATTTATATTTATGAGTGTCCATACTTGCTTTTAAATTAAAAATATAGTTTTTCAATTAATTGGATTTAGGCATTTTTATTGCTAACTTTGAGTGTTTTAATTTTTCAATTTTTTGAATATTTTCACCATTAAATTTGGGGAAGATAAATTGATTTTAAATTTAAGTTGTTTTTATCTCGATTTTAAATACTTTATTAGTTGAATATTATTCGCTCTCGCAGCATGTGAATTATGCTTCAACAATTAGCCTAAATCTTTCAATTATCTGAACATGTTCTCGAATTAGAATGTGCAAGTATACACAGTCTTATTGTAGCATGTTTATTTCCAATAAAGGTCATATCCACAGGGATTTGGTGTAAAATTCATTTCATTAACAATAATAAGAGTCAAGGTAATGGGGAATGATATGATGGTGATTCTAGTTACTACTTTGTGCAAAATAAATGCTTCAACAAATTAAATAAAATGCTTAAAATTCTAATTGATTTCGTTGCAAAGGATAATAGTATCAAATTCAATATGTGAAAAAGTATCGAGAGGAATTTAGAAATGTTTAGAGTAATTAGCTACAACGGCAAGGTGTATTGGTAAGAAATGAACTACTGCTCTACTCCCACATTGTCTCTCTCGAGCTTCAGCATTTTAATAAAAATAGAGTCAATAGCACTAGTGAGAACATTATCTCTAATCGCTTTCTAACTTGCAAGTTAAAGCTTAAAAAACCTAGTGTGTGCTATACAAGTTCTTTCTGCCACTCTCCTCTCGGAATCGAAACAGAAACAGAAACAAACGGTTGATCAAATGAAATGTATTTAAAGTTAAAATAGCACGCATTCATTGTTTAACATATTCCGACCTTATGCTCCAAAATTTTACTCTACTTACCTAATTCCTTCCGATTATAAGTCTAGCTCCTCATAACGACAAACATACTCGTAGAAAATTTCAAGACAAATTTCATAACATTCAAGTAAAACTGTGATAAGTTTGTTGACAACAGAATGCAATGCAAAACAAAGTCAAATATAGAAATGAGAGACAAAGATAAGATAAAGTCTAGTGTTATATTGTAGAAATAGCAACTCTGGTCTAGAGCTCCCGATCAAATGCTCTACAACTCTAATCACTGCTTCGATTAAATGCTACACCTATGCTAATCTACTCGAAAAATACTACTAATCTATGAAAAATAAAAGCAACTACAGCTAAAAACTAAGCTCTAACAATGGCGAAAAGCAACTTAAAATATTGTTTTCGATCATACTCTCCGTCGATTTTTCTCTCAGATTTCTGAATTGTGGATTCTCTGCAACAATGACGAGACGCTACTTAAATACTCCCTGGTATGCTATTCCAATGTATGTATATTTAATGAATGAATTCTAAGCTTAACCTATTGCTAAGTATTGGCTTCATAATCTTTTTCACGCAAGTATACGCAGTCAGAAATGCAGCAAGTGATAAGTATGTATTTTTATCATTCTCCACAGGAATTAATATCTAGAATTTATCTTATTAACTTAAGAGTTATGCGAATAAATAAAATAAAAAGAGTGTTGGTGACTGTTTTGGATTTTTTGGACTCTAAATGCAACGTAATTAAGTGTATGTAAAAAATGCGAATTCAGAAAATTTTGATCATGCAATAATGATAAATTAGATTTCATGCTTCCCTATTCTAACGAGTGCTTTCGTACTCGTTGGTTTATGATTCTCCCAGCTTCTGTTGCGGTTCTTCATACTTATCCCAAGCGACTCATGTGATAGTAGGGTTATTCCTAACTTCTTTATTGATGCAAGAGACCTCGCATCACACCTATCATAACATGCTGGATCATCCAATAGTTTTCTCTTTCGAGTTCCCTAATGGTTAGCATACGTGGGTAGCTAATCAACGCATGCATAAAATAACTTGCAATAGTATAAAATCTAATTACTTGTAATCCTAACATGAATTCTACATACAAATTTTTACCACTCCTTCTAAACTAATGTATCATAGAAATGAATAACAATTGATAATGATAGTTTATAAATGTCATTACTAAGAGTTTACTACAAATTTACACACTACTCCTAACAATACAAAAATAAACTAAGGAATTGGTGTGTCTGTTGAAGATGGGCAGACTCCTCGTCAATGGATTCTATAGACATCGTCCAGTTGCTTCCTTTTCATGGTATTCAAACGTCATAGAAATGAATAACAATTGATAATGATAATTTATAAATGTCATTACTAAGAGTTTACTACAAATTTACACACTACTCCTAACAATACAGAAATAAACTAAGGAATTGGTGTGTCTGTTGAAGATGGGCAGACTCCTCGTCAATGGATTCTAGAGACATCGTCCAGTTGCTTCCTTTTCATGGTATTCAAACGAATTGGCTTCTGGCCAACTAACAAGCTCCCTGATGACAACTCCTTGCCTTCTTTAAATAGAGATGATTTTATTTGTGCAGCAAGTTCGGATTAGCTGGAATATATTCATATTTACAAGGATCTTCTAATTTCTGTTGGATCTTCTTGATCAGCGCCAGATTGATTGTTGATTGATTCTTCAGTTATTTCCTTGCTGGCGTGATTCGTCGAACATGACTGTCTTGAATGTGTTATGTTGCTTTTTGCCCTATTTGTTGTTTGCATCGAGTTCGTTGACCAGCATCTTAGTTTCCCAATTCTGCATTGTATAACATTTGTTAGTGCAATTCATTCATTCTTTTACTTAAAACGCAATGTTGACCCTTCTTATGCTGAATAATGGATGTGTGAGACTTCCAATACTTTTAATCGCAATTTGCCCTTAATTATTCAATTATTCCTGCCGAACCGTAGTAAAATGCATAATAGATTAGCCTAAATTATGCTCTATTTGGGAGCTATCACTCCCTCTCTGCCAATTCTACTATGCTGCTTACAAATTCTGCTCCAGTTTCTGACATTTCCCAACTCCACGATCTCCCGCGTCTACTATCTGCTAGCTCAGTTATGATTTATCGGCTAAGATTGGATTACTTCGCTTAGATTAGCTACACGTATCCCTTTTTAGATATTTTTGCACGACCGCCAATCAGCCTTTTCGAGCTTCACTACTTTAACATTTCTTTAGCACAACTTCACACTTAGCTCCATTGGAATGCTGCAGCAATATTAAAAAATCAGGTTTTTGATAGTAAAGCATTAATATTAACACAATCATGCATATTTGCTACAGAAACCTTTAAATGATTATCTTAAATAGAAAACTATAGGATATTGCATTTTTGCCCAAATCATGATGCTAAAGCAAACTTCTTTGCAGCTTCATTTTCATTATTCAGCTTAGTTTTCTCACAAACTTCTAATAGATTAACAATAACTCTCAATTCTTGAGAGTTATCATATATATATATATATATATATATATATTAATAACAATTCGAGAGATGAAGTTGAACCCATGACATTTTTGTTCATGAGTGTACATTTTTTGTCTTGTTCTATCGCTTTTATTATCATTTTATTAATTGATCTTAGTATGCTATATTTTATTAATCGATATACAATTTTAAAATTAAATATGGAAGAAATATGAACGAAATGATTATTAAATTCAAAATCGAAATAAAAAACAATTCATCTAATGTGACGGTAGAAATAAAAATAAAATAAAAAAGGTGAATTTTTATAAACGAAAAATCTTGAATCCATCTTCCCAAAATAAAGTGAGAACGAGAGCCTAAAATGGTAGTGAAAAATTTAAGTAAAGAAAAACATAAATAAAAAGAGGAAAAATTCCCTAAAAAAAAAAAAAAAAAACTAGAAAGGTTAAAGTGTTGCCATGTTGTTTGGCAGTAAAAACTTATTGCTCCCACTACTAAAAATCTTACATATATTGACTATAATTTATAATCATAAATGCCTTATATGACTAAAACTAAGAGTCATAATATTTGGTGTCACGAAAGATTCCATGACACTAAAATAAAATTTTCACGCTAGAACCATTTGTGACACTATATTATAGCTATGGATGACCATTAATGACACATATATAGAGTCGTTGATAAAGTAATAACAACAGTTCAAGTGTATCCTCGTAGAACAAGTTATGACATTTTATTATAATCATGGTTGATCCATTAATGACACATATACATAGTCATGATTGAGCCATTAATGAAATTTTATTTCAGTCATGGTTGATCCATTAATGACAGATATCCATAGTTATGATTGAGCCATTTATAACATTTTATTATAGTCATGATTAATCTATTAATAACACATATACATAGTCATTGAAGAAGAAATAACATGACACTATCAAGATGTGATGGTCAATTCATTTATGTCATCATATTATAGTAATGATTGATCCATTTATGATTATTTATGTTATATTATCAGTTTGCATGACACTTTTTATTCCTTTTCATAATCTATTTTCATTGTACCTTTATTTGTCAAGAAAGATCTATAATATGAGCCACATAGTTAAATGAAATATATTTCAACAAATTTCATTTTATATATGATTAATCAAGTTGTACAATACACTTCCATGAAAGAAAAAAAATGCACTAAAAAAATGACTATCTTTTCTTTCCTCCTTAAGCAAAAAGCTGATGAGAAAGTATCATAGTAGAGTGTTTTTTTAGTAGTATGTCAAGTCTGGATTTTTTTTTTTTAGTACAAATTGGGAGAGGGAGACCACAAACCCTACATAGAGTGTACTACTACTCTCAAATAAATGAGAGTTAAATACCAATTTTTAAGATTGAACTCGTGACCGTGATGTAAAACTGGATTATCATTAAATAATTAAACTAACGTGTCATCAACCCTTTCAAAAATGGTTCTTTTTCTTATATAGCTTCGTCAACAGCCTATGGAAGCATCTTTATGGAACGACTAACAACACATTGAATCTCGTTGCTCCACCGCTTGGAAGTCTCATTTGAGCATACATTCAAATCCTCGTACCATCAAATATTGTGTTACGACTCAAAACAGAAAAAAAAATTAAATTTTATAATTAGCTATATTCATGTCAGCCAAAGTTTGTATTCTAAATTTGGAGAGTGACCAAATTCATTGTAAATGGTGTTCTAAAGGGCCGGCGCGTGTATTCTTTTTAATCTAATTTTTTACCATAATTTTATGTTGATATGGTAGAAACTTTTAACCCAAAGGGATGGTAGCTTGATAGTTTCACTCTTTGGTGGAAATTAAATACTAATATTCTTTTTGTAAGGTTTGGATCCCCTCCCCTAATTTGTACTAAAAAAAAGAGAAGTAACCTTCATAGTCTATAAGGATGCATAAATTTGCAGTATTATTTCATTCTCTTAATTTTCCTTATTATTTAATTTAAACTTGCATAGGGAGAATTAAAATCTTGCAACTCTTGAAATCCTAATTGACCATTAATAATTAGCTCTATAATAGCATTGTTGGTCAACCCCTAAAAGAGATAATGGGTGAATAATGGTATGCTAAAACTATATACGAAAATCCACACCCTATAGTTTTCAGCATTATTATACATTTATCCCTGTGATTCACATGTGGTCGTAACTTCTTTAAAACCCTAAAAAACCAACGTAAAGGTATATACATATACACTTACAAGCCCTCTGTTTTATTTAAGTTCATCATGACATACAAGCCCCTCAAACATCCAACATAATTTAACTGCCCTCAAAGAACCTTTTTCTTGTTAATAATATCTAATTTCTGACCACAAATATTCTTTTCTAGAAGAATGGCTCCCCACTGTTAAGATCCTCCATCGAAATGAGTAGAAATCTCGTAATAATATATGAGAAAGGTGGACTACTCCTCTCATCGCCAATTAATTTTGAGATGGATGTTCATACTATCTAATAAACGTTATCACTAGTATCACTTCTTGGTACAATAAATCGAAATAGTTTAGACCCCGTTTGACAACCATTTGATTTTTTTATTTTGGTTTTTGAAATTTAAACTTAATCTTACTCAAATTTCCTATAATGTGTTCGATCTTTCCTACAATATATCTATCTTAAAAAAATATGTGAATGCTAACCAAATTTCAAAAATAAAAATAAGCTTTTGGAAACTACTTTTTGTTGTTTTAAATTTTGGTTTAGTTTCTAAAAATATAGGTAAGATGTAGATATCTAAGTATAAAAAAAAAAAGAATATGGTAAGATAGTTGTTTTAAGTTTAAATTTCAAAAACCAAAATTTAAAAATAAAATGAGTATCAAACGATGTCTTAGTTTTTTGTCTTTGGTTTTTAAAATTTAAGCTTACAGGTTTTACTCATATTTCCTACAATATGTTCTAACTTTCATACAATGTATCCATCTTTCCTTAAATAAAATATGTGAATACTAACCAAATATAAAAAACAAAAACAAGTTTTGAGAAACTACTTTTTTTTTGTTTCTAAATTTTAGTTTGATTTCTAAAAATGTAAGTAAGATATAGATATCCATGGTAAGAAAAATACATGATAAGATAGTTGTTGTACGCTTAAATTTTAAAGATAAAAAACTAAAAACAAAATTATTATCAAATGGGAGCTTCAAAACGATACCGTAGCCTCTATTTCTCTTGTCTTTTGTAATTTTGTTCCTTATATACAGATCATCAAAAGAACAATTCTCATTGGATTTTTTTAAAAAAATAAATTATAATTTTCTTGCTTTTTAATCATTCATCTTTATAATAATCATTGGTTTTTTATTTTTAGTTTTCCAAACATGGTCTATTTTAAAATATATGTAAGAACTTAGATCACACACAATAAAATCTATAAGTTAAAAAGTAATTTTTAGAAACACAATTTTGATTTTGAAATTTGACTTAAAATTCAAATGTTTTTATGAAAAGTAAAGCTTATAAAAATGGTGGGAAAACAACATAATTTTCAAAAAAATGAAAACAAAAATCAAATTAATAATTATTGGATAAAGCCATTTCAGCTGTTTAAAACTAAGCTTTAAAAGCAGATTATAAAAATTAAAATAAAAACTGTCATCAAACAGGGACAAGATCATTACCAAAGTAACACTCAATCACAAGAAAAAAAAATAAAAGAAAAAAAAGTTGTTTTAAAATTGCTCTGAATTTGTTCAAATCCTAACAAAATATTATAGAAAAACACACACAAACAAAAAAGCTAAGAAATAAGGAAATTTAAAAGTGGTATGAATAGAAACAATTCCAACGAATCATGATCATTAACTACCAAAGAGTGGAGAGTCAATGAAGAGAAAAACAAAACAACATTATTTGTTAAAAAAGCAGATGAATTATGGTACTTTTAGACAGACAAATATAAGTTTGTTACGCTTAGTTGCTTTGACCTTCCAAAACAGATATTGTTAACGCAGGCACATGTGCGGTCATAAGCGTTAGGCGGCTTCACCTGCAACACTTTCACCAACCACTCATCTTTAGAACTTTCATCAACTTCTTTTTCACTTTCAAATCCCCTATCATTTTAGTACCTACAACTAATCAAATTTTATATATTTTCCTTCCATTTTCAAAAAGTTTCTTTTAGATTTTTAAACTTTGGTTAAGCATTCTCTTAAGAGAGGTAAAATATTAGTCTCTAAGTTTGAAACACACAAGTAAATTTAATTGTAAAATTATTTCTTCTCTCTTGAGTCTAGATCCTTGATACGAGTGAGGGATCCCTGAATATATATATATATTGGAGTAAAGCTCCATTTCTCAACTATCAAGAAAATCAAATAGTTGTCAAATTAAATATCTATGACAGGCAAGTTAGTTAAAAAGGTGTTTAATATAAAGATATATAAGTAGTTATTTGATGTTATCAATATAAATATTGCTCAAATGTCGACTAAGGTGTGTTATATCTTGTGAGTGGTCAAAATCCTCTCCCTTCCATTTGTTGTAAACTTTAGAATTTAAAAAAAAAAACAAACAAAAAAAAAAAGTTTCTAAGTATCAATAATTATCGATGGATGAATTTTATGTCTAAGATATATTTTAATCAGTTAATTATGTTCAGTGGTCATGAAATAAAAACTAGTTAGTTGAAGCCAAATATCATAGAAACAAAATTTTCGTAAACTTTTGACTTCTTAGTACAGAATTTTTAAGATTGAGAGATATAATTCATGATTTATATATATATATATATATATAAAAGCAAGTTGTAAGCTTATAAGTAATTATCATATAAGCAAGTTGTAAGCTTATAAGTAATTATCAAACTGATCTACTTCACTACATTTGATTTTGACATCAAAATATAAGCAAATTAAAATAAATTTAAAAATAAAAAACATATTTGAGTTCAAAATCCTTCCACCTTCATTTATTGTTGCATTTAAACAAAGTAAAAAATCAGACAGTATTTTTTTTGTTTTTTTAGTACGAATTGGGGAAAAGAGACAACAAACTCTACCTAAAAAACACTACTACTCTCAAATAATATGAGAGTCAATTATCAATTCTTAGGATCGAACTGTGACTGTGGAGTTGAAATGGATTACAATCCATCTAGATAACTAATGCGCCACCAACCCATTTGGTAAGTATTTTGCTTGTTGACTTAATAGAGATGTGAAATTCAAACTTAAGATCTCTTGGTCATGTAAATACATCAGTTTTAGTTATTTTTTTTGTTGGCTTAACTAGACAGTGAAATATGTTTGAACATTCATATGTACCAATCATCTTCTTGGATCCCAATTAGAAAACGTAAAAAAAAAAAAAGAGAAAGAGTTAGTGAACTTCAGAATGGATCGGATGTTATACACAGAAACCATATACAAATTTTAGTGGTTCCTATTTTTTTTCATATATATGAAAAACTCTCTAGGGAACAGATTCATCTTTGACTTAACTCTAGAAAATGACATGCTTTGTGTTGAGATATGCCTTGAACCTAAACCTAATTGGAATAGGATTTGAGCTATTCTATACCTAAATGAAATAGAATTTGGGCTTCTATGTATTTGACCCAATTTGTAATAGGATTTAAGATAGTGCTCTATATAAGCTTGGTAAGCCCCCTAATTTCAGTAGACCAAAAACATATGTATTCTTATCTCCTAAAGTAATAAAACTGTTCTCTCCTCTATCCTTGGATTAGCTAACACAACGTTAGGGAACCACGTAATTCTGGTGTTCTTCTTTTACATTTTTATTGTTTTCGATTGATTGTTGATTGTTGTTTACATAACAATCAGGTATCAGAGCCTAGGGTTCATTTTTCTGCATTTGTTTTTCGACAATAGAATCGAAGATGTCTGGTCTAAACGTGAAGGTCGACAAGTATATCGGAGGGAACAGTTTTAGTTTGTGGCAAATCAAGATGCGAGCCTTGTTAAAGCAACAGGGATTATGGAAGCCTCTTAATGCCAAATGGAAGAATCAGAATGTAGACGATAACAACGAGTTGATGAGTCTGGAAGAGAAGGCACATTCGACAATCATGCTATGTTTGGCAGATGACGTCATCGCTGAGGTCGCTAATGAAGGGAAGGCTGCTGGTTTGTGGTTGAAGCTCGAGAGTCTTTACATGACGAAGTCTTTAACCAAAAAGTTGCTTTAGTAGCAACGATTATTTAGCCTCTATATGGGTGAAGGTATGCTTCTTAAAGATCATCTAGATAGGTTAAACACAATATTAATGGCTTTGCGTAATATTGAGGTTAAGGTAGATGATGAGGATGCTGCCTTAATTCTGTTGGTTTCTTTACCACAGCCATATGAGAATTTTGTGGATTCGTTTATTGCGGGTAAAGATACGTTGTCTCTAGAGGAAGTGAAGAATGCTCTTCTTACTAGAGAAGATCGTCACAGGGTCGCTGGTTCAGGTACAATAGAAAGTTCAGCATCTGGGTTGGCTGCAATAGGAAGTAAAGGTCATGGAAAGCATGGGAAGAAGAAGTCAAAGGAAGTTGTCCTGCCTTCTAAAGGCTCGAAGCCTTATAATTCCAGGGCAAATAACATTTGCGCTTACTGCAAGAAGAAGGGACATTCGAAGCGCGACTGTCCTCACAGTAGTTGGAACAGACCGATAAAAAGGAAGGTTTAGCAGCCGTAGTAGAAGTTGATGGCAGTTCAGAAGAAGATTTGGCCTTAGCTGTATATGAACACAGATATCCCAAAGTTGTGTGGGTTTTTTATTCAGGAGCATCGTATCATATGTGTCCAAACAGGGAGTGGTTTTCGACGTATGAGTAGATTGATGGAGGCAGTGTGTTTATGGCAAATAGTTTAGTTTGCAAAGTTGTTGGAATCGGCTCAATCAGAATACAAACACACGATGGAGTGTTCTACACTTTGAATGAAGTTAGGCATGCTCCGCTAATGACGAAAAGTCTAATATATTTAAGTATATTGGACAGCAAAGGTTTCAGTATCAAAAGTGAAGGTGGAGTGATGTATGTCTACTAAGATTCAAAGGTAATTCTGAAAGGTATAAAACGTGGAACTCTGTATTTTCTGGCAGGTTCAACGTTGACTGGTTTAGCTGCAGTGGCATCATCTGCAGTTCAAAAAGAGGACATGACTAAGTTATGGCATATGAGACTTGGTCATATGAGTGAAAGGGGAATGCAGAT
>JBBMKA010078862.1:0-14638 GCA_037833695.1 Sechiopsis laciniata | reverse complement strand
ATTGTTGCTCTTTGAATTTCATAAAAGCATTGCTCGAGTTTCATTGATGTCAGTTTCATGATACTCCACTAATTCAACGAGCTCAAATACCTAGAAAAAATATATATATATACCATGAAGCTTGAGAGTGATTTTTATTAAAGGACACATACTAATAACCAAATACCACAAATCAATCACATTTCAGGAAGAAAAAAAAATTAAGGAAAAATTCCAGCAGCTCATGTTGATATAGATCAAACCACAAACACAAACTCAAAAACATAACTTAAACTAAAAAAACTCAAACGGTATAGTAGTAGTCATCATAGTTAAAACTCCAAATAATTGAAATTCATTATTATATATACAAAAAGTAATATATCTCAAAATTTTGGATGGCAATAATCCTTCTAGCATTTTTTTTTTATATGCATTTCAAGTACTATCACGCTTGACCATACAGCATTTAAATGTAAGGAAATTTATAATAAATTAATTTTTAAGTAAGTGACGACCATAGATTGAATTCACTACCTTAATCATCTTAAACATCTCAAGACCTTCATTGACCAATTGAAGTATTTCATGATGGTTTATCCTTCTAGCATTCTTAATCCGCCTATTTTTTAGAACCTAACTCAATTCAATCCGAAAATATAATTATTGGATTGTTTTAATACAGGTTAGGAGATTGATCAACCAAAAAATATAAATTGGTCCAAAAAATCCATTTAATCCCATTCAATATGAACTATGTACGGACATGTTTAATTTATACATGCATATACATATTTGTGGGTCATAGGAACATGTTATGGTTATGGTTATGGTTATGGTTATGGTTATGGTACCATTTAAAGTACTGGTAGCCGCCCAAACCCCATGCTCATGTACGCGTTTCTCTTGTTCAAACCCATGTAGTCCCACAGCTGTAGTAATATGGCATATAATACAAATGCTCCAAATTTAATGCTTAATATGGTTGAGACAATAGGGGTTAATTTATTACTTTTGCTTCTTTTTTTTTTCCTTTACTTTAGACTTTTCTTGACACATTTTTACCATTTTTCTGTTTGGTTGGTTTTGAAAGCCGACTAAATTACTTCTTCAAATGTTAGGCTTGTGTTTGACGAACACCCTAACTCATAAACATATTTGAAAAAGGTTACACTTTAACTAGAAGGTGTTCATTTTTTCCAAATCGCCTTTAATAGGATGATGAATTCCCATTTAGGCAGGCTATGGAGAGTGAGCAGGCGAAAATATTCTCTGCAAGTTAAATGGAGAATGATGCATTTTCTCTCCTCGATTCCTACTCTGTTTACATTTATTTATTTATTTATTTTTAATACTTTTTTCTGGTAGAAATATTTACTTAAATTAATATTTTTCTTTAATAATTAACTAAAAACTAAAACATATTTTTTAATGAAAAATTAACTATTTAAAAATATTATTGAAAAAATACTTATAATTCTTTGCGATGAAGTCTCGCATCGATCCCCTCGAAAAGAAATGGTGAATTTTGTGGAGACAGAGACAGAAAATCACCCCATGGACATCTATAACTTAACGTGTATGATATGAGATTTCTTTTAAATAATTCATCAACGGAGCAATACTTATCCACCCTTACAACCACATTTTTACTTTTTTGCATTTCTCTCTCCATTTTAACATTTCTCTCTCCATCAATCAAAGCCAATTTTTTTAAAAAAATAAAAATATGTGATTCTAAGGTGGGTAAGTATTTCTAAAATGCTTACCCACCCTTACCTAAGTATTGTTCTTCATCAACTTACTCAAATTTCTAATTAGATATTCACTTTGAATTAAATTTATAACATTTTGATTTTTGGTGGAGAGAGGTTAGGGGTCTTGACTCTCTCAATTATTATTATTATTTTTTTTTTAATATTGCTATATTCACTCTGGATTAAAATGTATTTGGTATATATTGCTACTTCTTTTTTTTTATTGTTATATTTTGTATATGATTCTTCCACCTATATTTTAATATATTTATAGTATAGATGATGACTCCTCTAAATCTTGTATTTTTGTTATTTATTTTATATAAAAGTAGATCACATCGTACCCCTTCAATTTTATATTTTGTGATTTGTTTTATATAGAAGTTAGACAAGTCAAAATAAATTTACATTTAGCCTCTCCAAACTAAATTTTTTACAAGACTTTTTTTTACTATTAAATCAATTCACGATTGTTAACAGAACAATCGGCCTCTTTAAAATTAGATTCTGATTTCTTTTTTTGTATCTAAATATAATACTTAAATGAATAATTAATTCAGATATCTTTATTAAAAAGGTGAAGTTTCAACGTATTTTAATGTGAAATTATAACACCGAGCGTTTTCGTATACTCTCTATGGCAGTTATTTGTGTATTCTTATTTGTATTGATGTGACATTTGATTCATGTGTTGATTAGTTTGATGAGATCATAGGGGTATTTTCTTAAATAAAGATTGTTTGCCTCCCTCGACTTATTAATGATTTAGGGGTTAAAGTATAATTTGATTATTGAGTTGTTAGAATGTGACTAAGTATGACAATCCGAGTCTTAATAATAATAATTTTTAAATTATATTACCATAGTAATTATCTTATCGAAATTTTGAACGTCTTGATATAAAATAGTTTTTTTTTCTTTTTTTTTTTTAATTTTGTGGGACTAAAATGCTATTCTACTCAAGTTGGGGCTAGGAACCCACGACCTTCTGGTCATTGACATACACTCATAAAAGTCCTTTTTGTGTCGAACTAGTTTCAAACATGCAACCTCTAGGTCATAAGACAAACTCTTAAGCTCATTTTTATTAATCCAATTTAGGGACACCTCATCATTTTTATGATTAATTGGCTATGACCCCTCCATTTTCAGTAAATCTGCTTTGGTAGAGAGATCTTGCTGGATTCTCCATTGTTTCGCATCGTTGCATCGATCTCAAGGTTTGTTTCCTATCTCACTCCTTTTATATTTAGAATTAAAATCTCTCTGTTGTCTGACCTTAATCTCGATGTTTATACTTTTCAGCGTGAAGTGGTATTTCAAAATTTTGGTTCTTGATGAGAAGTATTCAGCATCTTTCAGATTCTTTTAGACTGTTTTTCTTCGTGTCATGCATCGTCTACGTCAAGGTGATGTCCCTTTTTGTCCTAGATTTTTCCAACATTTAAATTGAGTTTTAAGAGATTTTTTTTGTTCGGGTTTAGGTATAGATTTTTAGTCAATTTCGTGGGTTTTCATGTTTCTTCCATTCCTTTGATTCTCATCCTTAACGTTGTTCATCATTCACTTAAAGGTATCAGTCTCATGTGCTTTCCCCCTTATTTTTCCAACATTAATTCATAATTTTAGAGGTTGTTCATGCTCAGTTTAGGTGCGATTTTTAGGCAATAATTATGGTAGGCTATTTTTGGTGTAGCATTTTGAGCCTCAAAGGTGTCGTATCGCACGTGTCCAAAAATCAAAGTGTCATTGGTCGAGCTTTAGTATTGCATGTTTAGCCTTGATTTCTGAGACGAAGGTGGGACCCATGTGCTGTCACGTTTGACGATTTTTTTTACTTGAGTCCGTTCTACTTCGTTTCACTTGCTCAGTCCATTTTGGGAGTCTTAGATAATTTCAAGACCTCGGAATTTCGATTTTACCTATTTTACTCATTTTAGTCTTAATTCACTATTTTGAATGTTAAGATCGCTTGTATGTTCTAATTGAGGCTGTCTAGTAAGGGTGTTCATACATTCTCCAAAAACTGATTCGACCAAATGAAACCGACCGAAAAAGGGTCAGTTGGTCAGTTTTCAAGTATATATCGGTCGGTGTCAGTTAGAAAAACAGTTAACCAAAAATTTGTTGGTTAACTGAAAATTTCCTTTACATAATTACTATTTTTCATATAATTTAATTCGATTTCTTAATAAATTATTACAAAATTAACTTAAATTTAAATGTGTTTCAAAATGTTATTCGGTATGTTCATTTTTCTTAATTAATTCTCAAAAGTTCATTAAAAAATTGTATGATGAATACGTTTCTTTTAAAAAAAAAAGAAAAATAATAAAATAATTTAATTGATTTAACTTTCTTAACCTACTTATTGGTTTGGTACAATTTTTAAGTAAATCGATAGGTCGGTTTGGTGTCAATTTTCACTGAAAATCGACATTGACCGACGAACACACATGCTATCTAGGCTCATTTCTCGAAGAGTTCCGTATCTACAAGATGTAAGGGCTCTTTTTTAGGAGTTGTGTGGTTCTCATACATGGTTTGATTGATTTAACTGTTGGCGGATATGTATAATTAATTTGTATTTCGTAATGATTTGATGAACTAAGAAGCATGATAATGAATTGCATTTTTTTAAAGTATGCTAAGGTAGTAGTTGGTGGTTTATGATGTTATTAGAATTCATGCTTAGATGTCTGTTACTTCTATTAAGACTTGAATTTTAACTGAATGTTTGTATATCGATTGGACGTATTACACTTATGTACTTGGTTGATGTTGTCTATTATGTGACCCATGTGATAACATGTTTAGTGTGATTCGTGAATTGAGCATGTTAGTGAATAGATGGATAGGTTCTGCAACGGATGGTGTGTACTATTATCTAAACTGATGATGTTGGTCTATTGTATACTGGTTAGGCCTTTTTGTTGTTATGTCAGCATGTCGGTTGGGCACATATATGTATATTATATGCTAGTATCATGCTAGGTTATTGCTTGTAGTCTCTGGTATGTGGTACCTGCGACGATGTGGACTTACATGTGAGAGGACTGAGTTATTATTAGTATCGTATTTAGATATATTTGTCATCATCTAGATGTTGGATTGGATTGTGGTTCCAACCCTTAATAGCTTAGTTTCAAACACATAGTAAACTACGGCTAAGATCAGGGTGGAAGCCTATCACTTACTTAAGCCTTTCGAGTGTGCAATACACAAGGATCTAGGTTGTACCATGGTGATGGTCACTATTAGACAAGCACTAGATGGTGTATCTATCTTGTAGGCATGCTTAAACCTGAGTTTTTGTTCAGAGAGTAGGCCTTTTACTAACACGATGAGCGTGCAACATGTATAGAGACATACCGGGCTTAGGAAGAGAGATCCCTCTGACCCTATAGTGTTTGCATATTTTCCTTGGGTAGAGTTTGACAGGATTTAGCCCATGAGATTCACTTCGTAGCTCTTGAGGTTGAGTTAAGGGTCTGGGAACCCAATGATGTGATGTGGATTGCTTTAGGATTGAGCTTTAAGGGAAATTGAGTCCCTAGTGATGGATTGGATGTTGTGATGTGAAGCTGAGCTCCTTGATTGATGATCTGTTTGAGGTCATCATGTTGATGGGTTTGTGGAATCCACTTTTATTGAGATTATGATGATGTTGTGATTGGTCAGTGTTTGTCTAAGGTTGTATTGTTATGTTTGACTTGTAAATTGTTAGGTATTGCACGTCTAGTTACTCGTTATTATCATGTTGGATTATGTATGCCCTACTCCTTTAGGAGAGTACTTACTAAGTATTTCCAATCACCCCTTCTCCAAAACAATGTTTCAGGTGTCAGGCTCTATCAAGATGGACTAGTTGAGGAGACTGATGGGATGGACTTAGGCTCAATTTATGAGTTATTTGATTTTGTATTGATTTGATATTCAAACTCTGTTGTTTTATCTGTTGGTTGTGAAATAAATATATTTAGAAGGAATCTTGAATGTGTTTAAATGATTTACCATGTTTTGAACAAGTTTTATTTTAGCATGTTTTCACCTAATTACTAGGAGTTTTATTAGTAAAGATGCATGACGGATTTTGTATTTTACATAGTTGAAAACTTTATGAGTTTTATGATCATACATGAGTAAAGACTTGATTTATGCTCATTTTGGATTGGGTCTTTACATAAATTATGTCATTTTCACTCTCCACGTACCGAATAAAGTTTTCTATCACTTCTCTTCTTAATCTCTCATATTAAACAAAAAAAATTAATGTTATTTCTACTCCCACATTTCTCATACCAAACAAGATTTTTTATGTTTAAACTCTTCTAAATCCATTCAAATTCTTTCACTTCTCTCCCTTTCTCTCATACCACATACATCCTTGCTATTTAGACAGTTATAAATATTAATTTCCAGTTTTATATAATACATATATTAAGATATATGGGTAAAGTTTTTTTCACCAACAAAAAATCATGGACCGGTTTCACATATTGGGATTACGTGGTCCATAAAACTATATTGGCTAGTTTGTAGTTTTAAAAAATGCTTGTGAGAAATGAATAGTTACTAATAAAAGTGAGGCCATTTTCCATTTGGTATGTGACATTCGACAACAAATACATATATAAATTGAGAGCACATTTAAAATGGGAGGAATCTTGAAAATATAAAATATGATTAAAAAAACATATATTTTTTAGAGAAATATTTGTCTTCTTATGAATAAGGAGGTTAGCCCTCCTTAAGAGTATGTGTGGTACCATTTGGTGTCACAAATTTTTTTTTTTACTTTTTGAAACAATTTTTTTGTGACACCAAAAGGTGTCACATAGATCTTAAGGAGGGTTTGTCTCCTTATTCATAAGAAGGCAAATATTTTTCTATTTTTTAATCCAATAATGTTTAAGATTCAAACTTCTAACCAAATGTAATTATCATGGAGTGACTCAAGTAGTCAAAGAGAGCTTTAGAGTGCTTAAGACAATGAATTCAATCCATGGTGGTCACCTGCCTAGAAATTAATTTCCTACCGATTTCCTTGACATCCTTGACATTCAAATATTGTAGGGTCAAACGGTATGTCCCGTGACATTAGTCGAGGTGTGTGCAAATTGACTCGGACAATCAAAGATATCAAAAAAAATAATAAACAAAGTGTTTACTATGTTATAGATAATGTTACTCTCAAATAATCATGTATTATTAGAAAATGTTTGATGTGACATTTAATAATATTAGATAAAAGATTTGATGTGATGTTGGAAGAGAGGTTAGAGAGGAATTGAGAAGAAATTGATGTACTAAAAACAAACGTAAATTTAGAAAATCTCAATTCATTTCCCTTCCTCTCCTCTCCTCTCCTCCCCTCTCCTCTCCTCAAATGATTAACACCTCAGTGAATAAAATATATTGTTTTTTTTTTTTTACAGTAAACATATTGTTGGTTTAGCTTAACATAAAATATGACCCACATGATGAGGCAACCAAATATTAAATCTGGATATTTTAAATATACCCCGAATAAAATCTTGAGGGATTCTGCGTAACCGTTGTCAAATAACTCTTTATCCCTTTATAATATTGATAAAATATAATCGAATCTAAAGATATAAAGTGAGTCTACATTGTTCTAATTGAAATTATTGTTATTCTTCGAAAATAATAACTTGATTTAGAAAGATATGATTTGAATAAAAATAAAGTTTTCTTGTAGAGAGTCTTAATACCAGGAGTGTGAGAAGATGAAATTTTCAGTTGAGAATATCCTTAATTTATATATATATAGAAGATGAAATTTTCAGTTGAGAATATCCTTAATTTATATATGTAGGGATATATTTTCTTATGATTTGTTTTTTTAAACTTACATGCGTCATATATGTAGGATTATAGATAGATCATAAATAGTGTTGTGAAAATTGTATATGTAGATCATTAATAATGTTGCGTGTCCCATATGTACAATGTAGATCAAGAAAAATGTTGTGATCCTCAATTGTTTGTGTACGTAATATGTTCATTCGTGTTATTCATATATATATATGGCAAAATGTGATGTGGTACTTAATTGTTTGTGTGCCTAATATGTATATGTGTGTTATGAAATCTCTAGTTGCTTTGTAGTTTATGACACTAGTTTACCGCCCCCTAGTTTGACGATTGAGGGAAGAACGTAATTTATTATTGATATTGTACCTGGTTTAGTTTATGATTGAATTGCCAACTTAAAATAAGCTTACTTTATGGTTTTTGTCCCTTGTTCTACGTACTATGATGAAGTATGTGTATATTAGTGACAAACCCGTTTTTGCACAGCACCATGCCCCCGATCGTGTAG
Source organism: Sechiopsis laciniata (assembly GCA_037833695.1). Lineage (NCBI taxonomy): Eukaryota > Viridiplantae > Streptophyta > Magnoliopsida > Cucurbitales > Cucurbitaceae > Sechiopsis > Sechiopsis laciniata. The sequence continues at coordinate 6,556 of JBBMKA010078862.1, read as the reverse complement.
CTCGGGTTCAACTCAAGGGTTGCTGTGGTGGACTCTAAAAGTTGGGAAAACGTGGTGTCTTCGATCATGCTTGTATTGTAGTTTGAGTACGCTTCCCTTCTGTCCCAATTACCATTGAATACAACCATCACCCTTCTGTCCCAATTACCATTGAATACAACCGTGATGGTTGTAGTTGTTATGGGTGTAACTTTGATTGTTGACTGTTTTGTGAAAGGGATCGGAGATAATCGGCTGCCCTAAATTCCAAATTCTTTTTACACCTTGAATCCCGATGAAAAGACTGCAGCACACCCTCACAACCTGTGGGTGGAAATCGATTGCTACACTGAACAAACGCCGATCTACGAGGTGATAAAGGTGGGTTTGTTCTGAGATTTTGGAGTGGTCGACACAAAACTTTGAAGAAACGTGGATCAAAATTGTTTTTTTTTTTTTTTTTTTTAAAGATTGATCGCAAAAACGTGGATAGGAAATAGGAAATCATGAAATGTGAATTGATATTGTTTTTTTTTTCTTAAAGATATTCAAAACTAGGTTATGGAAAATCTAAAACTGGAAATTTTAAATAAAAAATCGTAGATAATAAGATAGGGAGATATTCTCTCCCTGGTTTTAGGTGGCTGGATTTGACCTATATTTGTTTATTATTTAATTATTTTATTTGATTATTAAATCTATTGACAACCAAAACTAACCTAGGGGTATTATGGGAGTGATTTAATTATCTCTCCACCTGGATTTTTTTTTGGACACTAATTTAAACTCTAAAATGATAATAGACATTTTCTTAATTATTTTATTTAAAGTGGACATTTGTTTATATTTCCCTAGATTTGGGTTTCATACCCAAATTATCATTTATTTGAGTAATTTGATCATTTATGGATTTAATCACATTTATCAGTGTAATCAAACGAACATAACAATGACACGTGACACATTTTGTTTTGTCTAATTTTATACTCCAACAATCCCTTTTTATATTTCTTTAGTCATGATTTTTTGAGATATTATTAATATTTATTTTAGTTTAACAATAATCAAAGTTGAGTGCATATATATCAAAAAAACAAAATAATAATCAAAGTTGAGGGTTTTTTTTAAGAGGAAGATGAGAAATTTGGACTATAATCTATTTATTATGGATATACACTTTTGTATTGAGCTACTAGTTGGAAGATTTATTATTAACATTTATTTAAAACAGATATACATAAGTGTGTTTTTTCTAAAATTCATTAACCATTGAGGATTTGAAATTTTAAATTCATAACTTCTCGTTTATGAAACCTAGTTTATGTAGTTGAGCTATTATTAATATTAAATAAATGTTAAAATTGATTGTTTCCGTTAGTTTTTCTTTTATTTTTTTAATATAAAAATTGATTGTTTCTATTAGAGGTTGGAAAATGTGATTATCCATGGTTTCCTTTTCTTATGTAATTTTTCGAAAAAATCATGATATTAAAAGCTTTTTCTTCCACCGTTGTAGGAGTGAGTAGCATAGAGAAAGATTTTGGTGGAGTCTAGACTGCACCTAAATCACATAAATCTCTTATAAAAGAATAATAATAATGAAAAAAGAAAAAAAAAATTATACTCATAAAAGAGGTAGCATGTGATTTTGGGTGCAACCTCTTTAGTAGCATAAGTTGTAGCATAATGTGAAGATCCTGTCGAGAGTCATTGTCCTAACACTTTATTTCGTCTCAAAACTAACGAATGCATCAAATACCTGTTTACCCCTTTAGGTTTAATTTGTTCTGATACCAAGTTAACTGAATATACTCATTTAGGTTTAATGAGTTATGATACCATATTAGATCATATTGAAAATTCGATAATTGTCCCACACATCATCTAGATAAAAAGAAATTGATGGATTTAAATATGTGAAGTGTAGCTAGGAAAACAATCTTCTTTAGTACGAGACCTTTTGGGTGAAAATAACAAACAAATCATAAGGGCTCTAAATCCAAAAAACAAAATCACGAGAACTTATGTTAAAATAGACAAGATAAATTGATGTGTTTTGATTCAAATTGTTTTCTTGTCACTGTGGGTTTAAAGACCAAACTCGAACAAACTTGAAAGTTTATAAATTAAAATGGAGCAAACCTCAAATTCTAGAGATTAAAATAGGTAGCTTAACTTTTCTTTTTTAGTTCAAATTGGGGAAGAGACATAAACCCTACATAGAATGTACTATGTAAATCGTGGAGTTGAATTAAATTTCAATCAAGACAACACGTCACCAACCCTTTCAAGTTAATGAGGGGTATAGTATATTATACCAATCAACCAAACCAACACACCCAATTCCTTAATCATTCAAACATCTCACTTGTTGAAGATATGCCTTGAGCGCTTTATTGCCCTGCAATTAGTAGTCGAGATCTCGTTGCCCGGTCAGTGAGTGGGGGTGCGGGGGCAACGCCCCCATTGTGCAAAAGCTTTTCACAATGCATACCATTAATTCGCGCATAGCAGCAATGCATTCCGCATGCGTTCAGCGCAACTAGCATTCGCACTCCGCAGCGCTAGCACCTCCGCATTATGTTGTGGGTTCCACGTGTGCTAGCGCATCCGCATTCTGTTTTAATGCTTACGCATTCTGTAATATGGTTTAATGAGAGTGTATATATAAACTCGAATTAAACTCTAGCCATATTATGACATTCATTCTGTACTCTATATTGTTTGTTCTCCTTAATAAAACTCCGCCTCCTCCCTGCCCGTGGACTAGCTAACACAACGTTAGTGAACCACGTAAATTCTATGTGTTTCTTCTTCTCTCACATTTACTTTATCTTCGTTTTACGATTGTTCATTTCCGTTTTCATAACATCACTTATCAAAGGAACTAACTTTAAATTGTTTTAAAAGATTAATAAAGAAAAGAGATAATGAGGGGTATAGTATATACTTTTTATGAACAACTTTTGTAAACCTTAAAAATAAAAAATAAAAAAATAAAAAATTCTAACAACTATGAGATTCGGGTTCATGACATCTTAGTTTGGATAAAAAAATTTATGTCGATTGAGTTATTGTTATTAAGAGTGTACAATAGAACCAACAACTCAAGTAACTCGGACTACCCAACCCAAACTGTAAGGATTGGGTTGAGTTAATTTTCTTTGGGTTGAGTTTAGTTGTGATTTTATTATTTTCATTGAGTTGAGTCGTTTTTTGGATTGGGCTCGTTCAACCCAACCTAACCCGATGAACCCGAACTAAAAAATTATTTTATATATGTGTAAGATTAATTTAGTAACATAGATTCTTAGCATATTGATAAAGAGCATAGATTAATAGGATAGGTAACTTTATGTTCAAATATAGTATCATGCAACTAAAAAGGATATAGTATCATGCATTTTTTTTCTTTATTTATTTTTACATAGTTACCGAGTATGAGTTGAATATTTGAGAAAAGAAAACACATTAACACAACTCAAAAATCCAATCCAACCAAATATATATATATATATATATATGAGTTGGATTAAGTTGCTCCAACACATAAGATTAAAGAAATTGATATATTGACCAATTCGAAAATTTGGGTTGGTCTATAAAATTCAACTAACCAACGGAATTCGAAACATACACTCCTAGTTGTTATTATTGGCATTACTTTGGTTATTGCAGTGGTCCATTGAAATGAATTTCACGTGGGCTATTTTATTCATTTGGTTTTAATTAATTAATTACCTTCGTTGAGTTTTTAGTTAAGAACATGCGCGTTGTTAATATGCACAATATAATTAATTGAACCCGCATCCAAGCACGCAGGTAGTTGGGCAATGAAAGTTTTTTTTTATTATATTACTATAAATAAAATCTGCCATTGTTTTTTTGGAGAGTTCCATGTAGTCGTCAATAAATCTCTAAGATCTGATTTGATAACTATTTTATTTTTAGTTTTTAGTTTTTTAAATTTAAGCCTATAATAACTACCTTATCACATGATTTTTCTTACTTGTATATCTACATCTTACCTATATTTTTAGAAACCATTGGAAAAAAGAAGTACTTTCCAAAAACTTATTTATGTTTTTGAAATTTGATTAACATTCACCTACTTTCTTAAATAAAGATAGATATATGTAGGAAAGATGAAATATCTTATGGAAAATTTGAATAAAAATAATCGAATGGGTCGGTGGCGCGATTGGTTATCTGGTTTGGTGTTAATCCATTTCCATTTCACGATTACGGGTTCGCTCCCTGAAATCGGTATTTGTAATCTTCTTTGCCCCACTTGTACTAAAAAAAATTGAATAAAAATAAACATGGTTATCAAACAGGGGTTAAGTTTTTTTAGTACAAATTGGGGAAGAAATACCACAAACTCTAAGGAAGTGCTACTCTCAAATTATTGAGAGTTAAACTTCATTTTAGTCACATTCATCGCATCTAAAAAGAATAAATAAACAAACGAATTGATTTAAAGTTATATTTTAGACAAATTTTTATTAATTTATCACTAAATTACCTTTTTAGTCTCTCACTTGGAGGTCTAACTTCAGTTTGGTCTCTATATTTTAATAATAATCATTTTTTATCTTTGATATTTCAATAATATTTATTTTTAGTCTCTATGTTTTAAAAATGAACATTTTTACTTTTGACATTTCAATTATGTTCACTTTTGGTCCCTAGGTTTGGAGTCTAATTTTATTTTGGTCCTTATGCTTCAAAATTGAAAACTTTTATCTTTAACATTTAAATAATACTCACTTCTAGTCGTGGTATATTTTTTAAATTTAATTTTAAATTTTTTTAAAAAAAAAATTAAATTTATGTCAAAAGTAAAATAATCAATTTATTGATATATTAAAATTTAAAATTAATCTTATCAATAACTTGTTATATATTTAAGGATTTTTTTTATCTCAATGCCTAAAATTGAGCCATTTCTTGAATTTTATTAAAATAAGAGTAAAAGAATATCAATTTTGAAACAAACGTGCCAAATATAAACTGGACCTCAAACTTAAAGATTAAAAATATATATTTTCTGAAATACATATTATTTTTTTTAATTAAAATAATAATAGATAAATAAAACACTTTGGGAAGATACAGTGTTATTCTAAGTCATTTACCTAATTACTATCCATTTATGAAAACCATAGCTAAAAAGAAAATTATCGTAAAAGAAAAGAAATCTTTTAATTATTTTTGGACAATTATATAGAGAGAGAAAGAAATTTTAAAAAATTTGATCAAATAAATTAATAAAAATATTTTCTCTTTTTTCTTTCTTTTTAGTACAAAGTTTGATAAAATTAATGATTTTTTTTTTTTTTAAATCTTTAGGTTTGTGTCTAATTTTTATTTTTTAAAATTAAACAATTTACCCTTGAATTTTACAATGTTCAATCTTAGTAATTGAGATAACAAAAATGTTAGTTGCATAATGTAATATTAACTAAAATGATAACTATATTAATGAAATAATTATTTTAATTTTTACGTAAATTTGTTATTGCTTTTTTAATTGATATAACAATCAACTAAAAAACACATCAAAACTAAAAATGAGCATTATTGAAAAGTCAATAGTAAAAGTATTTAATTTTAAAATATATAAACTAAATTGAAACTAGATTCCAAAACCAAAAGTGAGCATTATTGAATTTCAAAGATAAAACTGCTCATTTTTTTTAAATTTAGGGATCAAATTAAAACTAAACTTCAAACATATGAATCAAAAAGGTAATTTTTCCTAAAATTTTAATGACATATATAATCTAGTAACATGAAGTTACAAATTCAAACCACTATTTCCAAGGTTAGGAATAAAAAAAGAAGTATACATAACTTTGTTTGCAATTAAACCCTTACCATTTTAAAAATTAGGCGATTGTGTAGATTTTACAATATTTAAGAACCTAATAAACCAAATTCTTAGTTTGAATGCACACATGTTCCTACCCTTTTATACCCAAAAGTAACACATATTTCATATACCAAAAAGTTAGATATCCTAATTTTCAGTTTTTCTGTTATTAAAAAAATTTAACAAAGGACGAATTTTAAGTTTTTTTTATAAAATAAACTATTAAAATTAAGGTTGAAGAATAAACCTTAAAATAGAAAAACAAAAATAGTATTTCAATGAGGACTTTTTATGTGTAACAAAAAAAAGTTGAAGAAATTACATAAATAGTAGAGTTTTGAAAAAAAAAACCGTTTATAACAGAAAAATGGGGATCCATGTAAAATTACAAAAATATCCACGCTTAAATTGATTGGAAGCAAGTAATTTCAGCCGATTTAAAGTAGGCAACACTTCCTTGTAGGAAATTCTGTAATGAGTTCTATAGATTGCTACATGGCGATAGCGCCACATAACTTTTCTTTCTTATTTTTAAATTGTTTTCAGCTTCTTTCTTTCTTTCTCTCACTCTGTGTCAATGTTTTTCTTTTTATTTTTCTATCTACATTTTTTTATTTGTCTGATGTTTATATATATATATATATATATATTTTTTTTTTTTTTTTTTTTTTTTTTTTTGAAGTGTCCTTCATGATTTCTTGA
>JBBMKA010078851.1:0-14639 GCA_037833695.1 Sechiopsis laciniata | reverse complement strand
AAATGGAGCTTAAGGTATTAATGTTGTTTAAAGAAGGAAAGCTCACTTGCCATGGTTTCTTTGGCCTTCTTCTTCCCCTCTAGGCCTTTCATCCAGTATTTTAGAGAGAGAGAAAAAAAAAAAAAACAGAGTATCGGTGAAGAAGAAGAACATGATTTTTTTTTTTTTTTTCATTTTTAACTTAATTAGGGACTATTTTTAAACTTTTTAGAAAGTTGAAGGATGAAAATTAAACATTTGAAAGTTAAGGGACTGAGATTGAACAAATATAAAAGTTGAAGGATTAAAATTGGACAAATATAAAAGTTGAGGGACTAAAATTAAACAAATGAAAAAGTTAAAGAACTAAAATTGAACATTTGAAATTTAAAGGACCAAAATGGAATAATGATGAAAGTCTAAGGACAAAAATGGTATTTTAACCTATTATTTATTATAATCGGTATGGTTTGCAAATGTTATCCTCCATGTGGGGCGTCAGTTAAATCAGCTTCTGAAATGATTTAACTCATCCAAAACAGAAGGAAACTCGCCAAATTCGTGAGGAGAAAAAAAAAAGAAAAAAGAAAAAAAAAGAGAATCGAAATGAAAAGAGAGTGATAAGTTAGGAAATTACCAGAACAATTCCTTTAATAATTTGATCTCCATAGTACTCAGGCTCCGATTCCTGCAGAGACAGCAAGTGATCAATCATCGTGTTCTTTCCTTCTTCCTTATTGCTCCGATGTTCATCGATCAATTCCTGCAACATTGCGTCAATCCTCTTCGCAAGCCTCGAAACCTTCCTCTCGAAGCCGTTCGAAATCCAGTTCATCATCGGAATGAAATCTCCGAGATGCGATACACCTCCTGCCGCCACCGCCTGTTTAATCAACGATCTGAACTCCCTCGCCTCCTCCCCGAAATACCGCTTTCCGGCCGCCATTCTCACCGAGATATTGAACGTCATTTCCGAAATTGCCGATTGCACATTTACCTTTGTGAATCCACGGATCGATTTGTTAACATTCCTCGAAAGCTTCGTCAGTAACCGCTCCACTTCTACTTTCCTGATTCCGGCAAATTTGTTTAGTCGAGCAGCCGAAAAGATCTCAATCGCGCTGATTCGGCGGAGGTTTCACCAGTGGTCGCCGTACGAAGATGATATCATCGTCGTGTGATTGTAGCCGACGTGTTTGCCGAGTAGAAACTGGGGACGGTTTGCAAGAACTACGTCGTTCTTAGTGAAGCACTCGTCCATGGCCGCCAACGAGGAGAGATCCAAACCAGAGAGAGATTACTGGACCGTATTTTGCAGAGAAGTTTTGGAAGGTTCGGTGGACAGGGATTTTCAGGTGATGGAGGTGGCCGATTATCGGCAGAGACGGTGGACTCGGCGGTAAGTTTCTGCAACGGTGGCGGAGCTTGAAAGCGAAGAGGATAGAGATGAAAGAGAGAGAAATAAGATAAAGGAGAGAGTAATCAGCCATACTCATTTTGTAGTGTGTATTTGTTTTGCGTTTTGAAGGTGAGGAAGAAGACGAGACCATGGTGCACTATTTATATAGAGGCCAATAAGCTAACATTAACAGTATTGTACAATTTTTATTAAATAATTCCAAAGCCTTTTTTTTTTCTTATTAAATATTTCGTTCATCTAGAATTCCAAAAGAGCAAAACTTGTTACTTCTACTGAGTACTTACTATATACTTCCCACCATTTATGAAATCGATAATACTATATAAAAATAAATAATACTTGCTAACTTGTTGGTGTGTTCCTTGAACTTACTTCCCAATACATATGAAAATAATAATATTGAGCTATATAGATAATGTATCATGAATCAAATCATCATTTTTTATATATTTTTTGTAATATATTTTATAAATGTTTATGTGTCACATTATAATTCTCATATAATTGATAAGTATGTGTAAGGTACACACATATAAGTTGTAAGTATTGCTTTACGTTAAAAATATATATAAAAAAATGATAATTTTTTTTTGAGAAAAAAAAAAAATATGATAGTTTGACTAATGAATGAAAAATAAAAAATTGAAAATGTGACATATTATTATCTCATGACAAATAGTAGGAAGTATGTAGACTTTTTAGGAAGTACACAAATATTGTTCATTACAAAATTAGTATATTTGAGGGCTTTAGTGTATAGTGTGTACTTAAAGTTCCGGAAAATGGTTACTATATGATGAGAAAACATTCAAAAACTCGACATTTTATTTATGTTGGTGCCATATAAATATATATATATTTTTCAGTTATACAATAAATCTATATGACATTTAACGGTGACATATATCTAAAAGGTAGGATTTTTCTAATATTCATGTGCAAGTTTTCTCTTATATTTTAAAATTCAAATCTTTCTTTTCTTTTTTTTTTTTATTTATAAATAGTACAAAAGATTCTAACCATTTGAATTGTTTTTTTTTTTTTTTTACAATGAATTAAAACTATATGTTTAGCAATTTATGTTCTTTTTTTTTGGATGTTAAAAATTTATTTTAATTAAAAAAAGAATAGAGTTTATAATTTCTTAATTCATGAACATACTACGCCCCAAACTTTTTAATGAAGTTAAAAAAAAAAAAAAAAAAACTTAAAATATAAAGAAACTATTTGATCAAATTACATGAGTATAGTTAGACTAGTAAATCTTAGATAGATTGTCTTGAACTGACCCAACTTATTTTTTTTAATCATTTTTCATATTAAAAAAAGGTTAACAAAATTAGCAGTTTATAATATAGTTAGATTTATGTTATTAAGTTATGAATACCTTTTATGTCCCTTAATTCTTTGATGTCAGACGTTTGGGAAAGCCTTTTAATGTCCAGTTTTATCAAATATTAAAGGCCAAATTTATAGGTAGTGCACGACATAATCTAAATTGCCAACCAAAGCAGTTGTTAAGTGGTATTAGTATAAACTCAATATCCAAAAAGTCATGGATTCGAACTTCCCATCTCTAATTGTTGTAATTAAAAAAAAAAAAGACATAACCTAAATTATTTTCTAAGATAATAGAATTATAAATTGTCATGTAGTAACCACGCCACACGGCCAGGGTGTGGAGTGCAACTTAAACAAAGAGAAATACTTCTGTACATATGAATATGTAGAGACATCGTATTTATGCACATATGTTTCACCGGTGCTACATAAATTACTATTTTTTTCCTTTTAATTGTTAATTGTTTCAATAAATAATTTATGTAGTACCAAATAGTATCACAACAAGTAAGTGTTTTACAAATATTTCTCCTGAACAGAACATACAGAAGTATGAGATTTGAACTATTTCTTGATCATGGTGGGCTAGACATTTATGTCTTGAACTATTGCTTCTCTTGATATAACATGCAAATTTTTGTCTCTCTAGAGAATGCATGAATCACGTGTTACAATTATAAAATTTCATGCATAGATAAATTGCTTCCATATATTTCAATAAAACTTTTTATTTCTGGTAAGACTAAAATAGAAATACAAATAAAATGATAATTTCGTCATTTCATTTTCTTTGACTACTTCAACCTTTTCACCCCTAATTTTTAGATAATCTCGACAGAAAGCTCAAAATTTGAATAGTAAAACTATTTTAAAAATTCTTAAAAAAAAAAAACTATTTAAAAATAAAATTTAATCATATGATATTTCTAAAGTTACTCATTTCATTGTATTTATGAATCACCAATAAAAACGAGACGACATTATTGAATTCTTATAATCAACAAAAGAACAAAAGACATGTATTCATCTTATCCTATATTCAAACATATGATTCAAAATTATTATGCTAGACTGTGACGATCTTTTCATTTAAGTGAGAGATTGGACTACTATATCTTTTGTCGTGATAAATTAGATTAAATAACTTAACAATAAAAATAAAATTATTTTTTTAAGCGATAATCATTTTTCTTGGATTTCTTGGGCTTTGAGGGTATACTCTCCTCAAGGTCTCAAGTTCGAGACTCACCTGTGACATTACTCTTTTCCTTCGATGTCTCTGGTGTCTAACCTAGGGACGGACGTGGTTACCCTTCTTTACAAAAAAAAAATCATTTTTCTTGGATTTCAAATTTTAATTTAATATGTGAGAACGCATATAAAAAAAGTAAACAAAATGAGTAATACTCAAAAAAAAAAAAAAAAAAAAAAGTCTATAGATTAAACAATATTTATAATCTTATTATTTCAAATCCACCCATCAAATCTTTTGAGCGTAAAATATATATTTTTTCTCTCGGAAAATGGATTTGAGTTTACTTTTAATTATTTTTGTGGTGGAGATGAAAGAGATTAAGAAATATCAGCTCTATCTTTTTTTCTTTCTTCGACAAAATATGACATAATTCAAATACCTTGGTATGCCTTTTTTTGGATTGCATCCCGTCCAATCATCCCAATTTATTCTAATTAGCCTAAAATAAATTATTTAGAGACATATAAGATATTAGGTTTAATTTACACAGAAGATTTAAAAAACAAATGGTGGTGGGGTACCACAAACCCTACACAGAAGATTTTACTATTCTAAAAAAACTGGAGAATTAAAATAAATTATCACTAATCAAGATAATGAACATGGTTTTGAGTTAAACATTCATCCATCTCAAAAAAGAAAAAGACATATAAGAAATTATTGAGCATGGTTTTGGCCAAATTTGTTAGGATTTAAAAATGGGAAATGGTAGGAAATAGCTAGATTTAGAGAAAAAATAGATGTCATGACTATTTTGTATTGGACTTTAATTCGATGGCTAAAAAAAAAAAAATCAGGAGGAGAAATGAATGTTTTCCTCCCTAAATTACCCTTTAGTTCTTTTCTTTTAGGCGTTTAACGAAAAAAAAAATCAATTTTCCCCTAAATTTAAGTATAACCAACTATTTTTTTATTTTATATATAATATTTCATTTTTCCTAAATCTAAGCAGAATTAACCACTTGTTATTTTATAATATTTCAAAATTAAAATACTAATAATAATTAATTAGAACAGATCCTAAGAATTGGGGGAGGTGCTAAAAAAATAAAAATCACGATCGACTGCACTAGAAAATCAAAAAAGAATTGAAGATTACGTTCAATCAAAGTTGCCGATCACAATGTAAAGTGGATTGACAAACATAGAGCATACTGATAAATTATAGGGACTACATATGCGGTGCATAATTTCGGAAAACAGAAACAGTGTCATGGGTGATAGGGGCACATGGACATATTAAAGGAAGGACAGCGAACAATGTATTCTAATTATCCAATTCATACTTATATACACATTCCAAACAAGATTAATAGTTATAACACAACAAGAACGGATAAACACATAGTATAAATGAGGTCTCAGTCTTACATATACATATGTAGGCAATCCACTAGACCAAAACCAATGATGTCAACCCTTAAACAAAGTGCACTAGACAAAGTTACAGAAACTAAGTAGTCACAAAGGATGACTAGGAAAAGTTTCTATGCTTCGTGCATTACGTGACTGATCAGTCGCATGTGCTTAAATCACGATATACAGTGAATGTACAAACATAGTGCATATTGATAAGTTGTAAGGACTACATATGCAGTGCATAATTTTGAAAAACAGAAACAGTGTCGGGGGTGATAGGGGGCACATGGACATATTTAAAGGGGCAAGCGAACTATGTATTCTAATGAATCAATTCATACGTATATACACATTCCAAACAAGATTAACAGTTATAACACAACAAGAACGGATAAACACATAGCATAAATGAGGTCTCAATCTTACATATACATATGTAGGCAATCCACTAGGCCAAAACCAATGATGTAAACCCTCAAACAAAATGCACTAGGCAAAGTTACAGAAACTAAGTAGTCACAAAGGATGACTAGGCAAAGTTTATATGCTCCGCTTGTTACGTGACTGATCCGCCGCATGTGCTTAAATAACGATGTACAGTGGATGTACAAAATATGTGCCAACAATGTCTATCTTATGCAAAAACAAAAAAACAATAAAAATCAAAGAAACAACGTTATTCACAGAATATATACAAGTGACAACAGTAACTAACATATGCGCCCTTACTCTAATATGTACAGAATAAGTGCCAACAGTAACAAACATAGGATTTGTACAAAATACGTACAATCAATGTCTAACATATGCGAAAAAAAAAATGAAAAAATAAAATCCCAATAAAGTAGGAATTCAATTTTACACGTTAATATCTTTAAATAACAGAGGCATTCGAGAAATTTGGAAGATTACACTGGAAAAAATGTCGGAGCACCTAAAAGGATTTGAATGCTTATACTGGAAACGTTTATATCTTCAGAAACGTGGCTCCGATGCCGGTCCCTTTAGAGTCTCGAGAATCGGAGCCCAATAAAATGCATGAATGTCTCTTACGGCCGAATTTTTCAATGCGGGGCTATCATCAATCGCAAATGCATGGGTGGAGGATTTCGCAGGGGTTGTTCAACGGGAGAAAGAATCAAAAGGAACTCTTCATCTTCTTCAAAAACAGGTATTTAAGGCCCTCATAAAATCCAAGCTCAGGTACTATTTCCAACCATTTTTTTAATTAAAATCTAAGCAGACTTAAATTAATTACACCAACCAACGAGAGTATGTACAGATTATGGGATAGAGATGTATAACTATATTTGTGAACGTTAAGAACAAAATTTTTAAATTAGGTATAAATTTTTAAAATTTTAAAATCCCTGATTTCATGGTATGACTACTTGATTTTATAATTATTGATTTAATTATGTTTGACTAACATTTTCAGAATTAGTTAGTTTGTTTTAGATTTTTCCAGATTCAAAAAATGTAGTTACAAATAATCTATTTAAAAAAACTTTACGAAATATAGGAGAAGTACAATTATAAACTACTTCTCATATTAAAAATTAATTAAAATTTGGAAATAAAAAAAAGAACAAAAATTAAAGTCTACAAATCATTAGTCACGTCCTTAATTAGTTTCTAAATTCTGGCCATTTATCTAGTTGTTCAATTAAAAATTATTGAGAAGAGGACACGCTTTACAATTTTGGACATTGCTTAGTAAATAAATTCTCTATTTCTAGAGTTTTTTATGGACTCTTATGTGGGCTTGGTTTTTAATGGGCTTTGAGCCTTTGGATTTTAGCCTATTATTTTGTGTTGAATCAATTAATAGATTTTGAACCTAAATGACTTTATGGACTTTAGCTTATTTGAACAAAGTCCAATTTAGTCTAAGAATTAGATTTTTGGCCTAAATTGTAATTTGGTCGGATCACTTATGAATTTGATCACGAACAACCATAAGAATGACATGTGGCATATTTTTCGTTTTCCATAATTTAATTTAGGGAGCAATATTAATTTATAATTGATCCATAAATAAAGCATTGTCTTGTTAATTTTGAACGATGATGTAGTGCGATTTTTAATTTGTCGAAATTTTTATACTAGAGATGATTAAATAATTAAAAATAAATTATTTAATTATAAGCATTTATTAATTCTTATATTAAAATGTTAAAATAGTGAAGAATAGAATATAGGGGAATTGTATTGGATAGACCATTTTAGAAAATAATTACAATACTAGGCAAAAAAAAAAATATATATATTTACAATTTTGATTTTTACATTCAATTTCTTGATTTTACACTTATCATTAATACCATTTTACCCTTTTAATTTCTTCATTAATTATTCTTTTTTCCTTAATTGATTTTCAATCAATCAAGATTTGTTTTCCTAAAATTTAAATACTAAAAATAGAATCGTCTTCTCTTTCCTCCCCTTTCTACCTTAACTTTCTCCATACACATTCCACTCATCCCGCCTCTTCACGAACTTGTACTACATTTCTTATTTTCTTTGAGACACCATTAATTCGGCAAAAACAATACGATTTTATTATAATACCGTATTATAATACTCATACATAAAATTGTATTACTGTTAGTATTAAATATACGGTCATTTTTACGGAGTATTTATAAAATTGTATTACTGTTCAATACATTAAAACTCAGGAGTACAAGAATTGTAATAAAATGTCTTGTACACGTTTCAACTATCTAATAAACATAAGTATTATAAATAATATACTTTTATGGAACAACGAATCTTTTTTTCTTTTTTTTTTGAAAATTGTGAAATTGGAGCTTCGCTCCCCTATACCCGGAGTACCACTGGCTTGTCCCTAATGAATCTTGCATATAAATATAATATTAACAAATAATACAGTATCAAAATCTTTCAAATGATAGTGTATTATTGTAATTATTTTACATCAATCTACTGTACAACCACTCTATACTCTTTTGTCCATCACTTGTAAATTCTCACATCTTTTTAGTACTACTATATTGGTAGCTTGTTCACTTTTCAACTTTTCAATTTCCTTCGTTTCTTCTATTCCTTGAGGAGTATGACTTGTCATATTTTCAATCTTCTTAGTATATATGGTAGTTGGAGGTGCATCTAGTGCAATGATGTGCACATGAGTAGAACTGTTATCCTCTCATTGAGAGGAACTTGATAAACTTGTTCTATGCACATTAAAAAACTAAAGTAAGAATACATTACAATATAAATAATATAGAAATATCAATACGATGTAATACCTCCTCTACTATTATTACATATCAATTAATATTATCCTAATAATACCAATTACAAGTAATACAGTACATGCCTACAACATAATGCAAGTTTTCTGACTTTTTAGTAACAACACAATATATCATTTTGAAAAAATAAAATAAAAATAACAATATAGTATTTAACACTAATTTCATCAACAACATAAAAGTCGACTATAATTTCAATATAGTTTCAAAAGCTCTTTAAAGACGAATCAAAAGTCATAAAATCACAAATAATTAATATCATAAATAAACATATCATACATCAAATCTCACAAAATTCTAAATATCATAATCCGACAATATCATACATATAAATCAAAGAACTATGTCAAGTACCTTTAGAAAATAATAAATAAAACCATCCAAAAAATTGCATATAAAATAACGAAACTGTAACTCAAACTCTTCAAAATACTTTATTATCTAGTAAAAAAAATCATAAACAAACACATTATATAGTATACACATCACAATCCTGCAAAACAGTGATGGACGTAATCGATTTCAGTAGTAAAAAAAAGGAAGAAGAGAAACTCATGAATAATAAACTCTAAAATAAAATATACACATGGCAAAAAAAAAAAAAAAAAAAAAAAACTCTCTTAAATATATAAAACTCATGGATTAAAATGCAGTCGACCTCAAAATAAAACGAACTCATATTATTGTTTGTCAAAAACAAAGGGAAATCGAGAAAAAAGTATTCATATCGTATCAGTCGGATGATTCTAAAAAGCTTGGAATGAAAAATAAATTCCAGACGGTATGAAGAAGGCCATTTTGTGTAGAAATTTTGAGAGAAAAATGGCGGCCAAAAGCTTGGAGAAAAAAGAAAGATAATTTAAAGAAAAAAAGTGATGAAATAAGATTGAAGGAGACAGAGATAACTAGGCACAAATTTAGGGAAAGAAGTTTTAATGTTAAATAGAGAACTCTAAAAAATCATATTTAATGAAGAAGATATGGATGTAATGATTTAATAAAACGAATTAAGTAATTCACTGATTTACTAATATTTTGTTTGAATCTCAAATGTGTAATTATTTTATAAACTTAGCTTAATCTAAAAAAACTCTAGAATACTCTTATAGGTAGATTCTCACCTTTAAGGCCAGTTACGAAAGGAACAGTTTGAATTAAGTTCAAACTTCGTCTTCCTCATTAGACAAACCCTGCCCTCACCACATCCATCAACTTTGTTGTACAACTCTGTAAGCATTGAAACAATTTTCAACCAGTATGCAATGATCAATGTACAATCCCATGGACAAACTTGTTGTGTGTCTATTGTACATTTCGATCCCCGTTAATGCTATAATTTTTTCGTTGTTAGCCTCGTATTTGAAAAGGGGTATATTAGCAATTTTAGAACTCTCATTCATTTCGACGCCATCTTTGATAAATGATATTGGGATATGGTGGTTTCATAAACAAGTCAATCTATTATGTCTTGTAATTTGAATATACATCTTTATCATCTCAATCTGTATGTAATGCAACCATAATAGGAATGACTTTTATTATTTATTATCAACCTTCGAACAAAGGAAAAACCCAAAAATTCAACGAACATTGCCAAACCTAAAACGTGGCTATTGATTGAATGATGTGGGTGCTCTTCCAATGAAACAGCCCGAGAAGAAGCGAAAGACTTCGCTACCATTATCAGCGGTTGATTTTTTTTTTTTTTTTTTTTTAATTCTTGAAACTAAGGGATGCTACGCGAGAATGTACTCTCGAGAGCATGTGATCAATGGTTATGATTGAGAAGGAAAATATCTTTGCTAAAATAAATGTAAATAAATAGATATTTTGTTGTTATTTTTACAGTAAGATGATTTGGTGTTTATATGGAAAAAATATGGGGTTTTTTGGTATGATTTATTTTTCTCTCCCTACAGAATTTAAAAGCATCCCGTGATTTAATGCATCGTAATTTTAGCTAATTTCTTAATAAATTTAATTAAAACAGTCATTTGTCACTAATACTCTTATAGGTATGTATTTGAGAACCTTGTTGGACGGATTTTAATTTTTTTTATATTTTTCTGTATATTAGATTTCTACAAATTTCTATCTTTCTCCTCAAATAAATATAATTAAGATATTATGAATTTGAATCCTCAACCATTCCTCTAGTGTTATTGAACTAAAAAAAACTCCAAAGTTTTCATTCTCCATTTTGAGAAAAGAAAGAAAAATATGAATCAGATAGTCCATAGTAAGTTTTATCAAATCTGTTTATGGTGGATCTATAAAAAAAATCTGTTTATGGTGATTAATTATTATACAGACAAATACTATTCTATTTATTCAAAATTTGTCGAAGTGAAGATGAAACAACCTTTTTTTTTTTTTTTTTTTTCTTTCTGAAATCAAGAAAATGAATGCTTTACTCTACGATATCTAGGGGACACTTGTGTAACGGCCCGGGTTTTCAATACGATTCTCCAAGTATGATTTTCAGTTATTTCGGTTGGTTCGTTTGGCCATTACCGTAGTTTTAGCCTTAAGGGGCTTTTTGGTAAATTCACCCTTAAGGCCAATTTAATGTTTTAATGAGTTGTGGGCTATATTTGTGATTTCAGGGCTTTGAGGCTACATGTCCATTTTGGGAGGAAGCGCCACGTGTCCAGGGTTGGGTTTTAATCGATCGATCGACTGGTTCCATTCGACGCTCTTTTCAAATATTCGTTTAGAGGAAAAGCTAGAGAGAACTCCGAAACTCTTTCCCTTCATCGTTCTTCTTCAAGTCAATTTCTGCCCACTTTCTACCGAAGTCGATTTCTTCCATTTTCTGCCGAAATCGATTTCTGCCCATTTTCTGTCGAAGTCGATTTCTGCCCCTTTCTACCGAAGTCGATTTTGGCCCCTTTCTGCCGAAGTCGATTTCTGTCCATTTTCTATAGAATTCGATTTCTGCCCATTTCTACCGACGTCGATTTCTACTGTTCACCGTTCGGGATTTGGGTACTTTCTGAATTCCCTAAATTCCTATGTCAGCACGTTAGTTAATAATTAATATTAATTTGTTAGAATTAATTATCTAGGTTGTGATCTGTTCGTGATTGATTTGCAGCTCAAGTAGGATTAGACTATTTGTTATGTATTTGATTTCAGGTAAGGATTTCTTGTCGTGGGTTGTATGGACCTTGTGTAAATATTCATTGATAGTGTTCTATGCCTGCTTGTTTTACTGTACTATGAGCATGTGTTAGTGGATAGGATTGATGTGGTGATCTGACTATACTGTTGGCATGTGTTTGATTCCATGTTATATGTTATTAGTACCATGCTAGGGTTGTATGTCTTTGATACTGAGCATGTTGGTGATCTGTTAGGAAACTGGCTTGTTGAACTCTTAGCGTGTCTTACAGTTAGGTTGTCATCATCTAGAGGCTGAGTGTGGACACGGCGTATGTTGTCCCCACAGGTTGGGATCAGTGAGGATCGATTCCCTACCCCGACAGTCAAGTTGTGGTGTAGCACACTATCCCGACGAAGCCGAGTTCGTGGCCTGCTAGAGCGGGATCCTTTCCTTGGTGTAAGCCTACCTTGGGAAGATCTTTAACTTCAGGTGTAGGTGTGAACAGGCTGCCACAGTTGGGTTCCGAGGGCTTCTCACCAGCTGTGGATCAGTGGACACCATTCCGTTTAGTTAGGCATGCAGACCTCGACCGGTGTGATATGTGCAGGCCTACAGTTACCCCAGTTTGCAGCAGCATGCGGTGTGCGCACACACACATTAGATGTCAAGAGGATGGCTCCCTTGGGCTAATGTCTTCAGTACACCTTTCCGTTCAATCTAGAGCCAGACATTGGGTACTCTCCTAAATGTATAGGATCAGCATAGCGAGTTGGTCACTAGCTGAGAGTTAGAGGCTCTCGAGGTTTGAGATTTATGTTGATAAATCATTCTGATATCCGTTGGTTGCCTGCATTGCATGTTTGCTTGGATGCTAGATGATGTGATGTATGCGTATTGTACCCTGGCTGGGGTTCTTACTGAGTACCTTCGTACTCACCTTTATTTATGTGGTTTTCCACAAGGTAACTTGGGACAGCACCGGGATGGCTAGTGGATGAGCTGACTGATCATGGGAGTCCGCTGCAATTATTTTATTTATTTATTCTTTCAATCAATACTTGATTCAGCATGTTGGTTAGGGACCGAGTCCCTTAGTTTTCTTTATTTAAACTGTTTTAATAATTCTCTAGCTAAAGTCTCGAATAATATGTTTTTTTGTTTTTGATTGGACGGTTTATGGATTTAAATAAAGAGGTTTTGTTTTAACTGTTTCTGTTATTACGGTATTTGAATCATGCATGCTGAGTAAGAACCGGGTTTATGACTGTTTTAAAAGTCAGGTTCTTACAACTTTGTCCATCCCAAGACCCGGACCTGGAAGACAACAAGAAATTTTATAATTAAGCACATTTGTGGAGCTCGAACTTAAGATTTCCAAAAAAAACATTGACTTAAAAACTCCAAAGAAAGAAAATTCTCCTTAAGAGACAACCAAATGCTTGAATCGACAACAACCCAATAAAATATACAAACATAAATAGGCAGTAAAAATAACTCTAATTTCTAACCATTCATTTTTAACTACTCAATCATTTCTAACCACTCATTTTTAATAATTCCTTTCAAATCAATCAAAATAACTCATTTTTAACCATTCATTTTTAATCATTTCCTTTTTAACTATTCATTTTAAATCTACATCCAAACAAGATTTTGACTCTAACTCCTTTACACAAAAACTAAATCCAAACGAGTTTTTGGCACAACTCTCAATTTTTAACTACTCAGTATAACTCTTCAATATAACTCCTTAACCTAAATCCTACCTAAATATGTCAAACAAACACCCCTAGATATTTTATATCTTTTGTTGGACTCAATTTGATAAAATAAATAAAAGTAAAAGTAATGGGCTGCTTTAGATTGGGCCTGAATTTGTTGGATATGGACATTTTAAATAAACTTAAAATAAAATATACAAGAGACTACGGTTCGGTTTTCTCGGTTTCTTTGGACTCTGAATCGAGAACCGAACCAAAAGTTGCAGTTTTCATACTATATAAACCGAATACATTAATTTTATTAAAATAACCGAACCGAACCAAATAAATTTAGTTTGGTTCGGTTCAGTTTTTGAACACCCCTATGAACAACCCAATAAAATACACAAACATAAATAGGCAATAAAATTACATATATTACTTGAAACGTACAACCAAAAGTGTAACTACTAAATTATGTATATGCTAGGATACAATAAAACAAGTTACATAATAAAGATACACATCCTTAAAAAAAACCCCTTTTACAACATAATACTGCATGCAAATCGATCTATTACAATACATTAATATTGGCACATAACATATTATGAATTATTACATATAAACAATACATTAATTCAATAAAAAAGATTATAAAAGATACGTCGAGGTTTGCACATGGCTTCCAGTGGCACAACCTTAGGCATGGTGATTCCACTTCCCTCAGCCATATCCACCTCCTCTTTCCCAACCCTCTCCCAATCATAGCCCTGAATCAACGCGGCTAGAGCTAACCCCACCACCCGTTGTGCCATGCCCAAGCCGGGGCAAGCTCGACGTCCAACACCAAATGGAACCAGCCTGCACACCTGACCTTTGTCCGACGTTAAATGTCGTTCTGGGTTGAATCGGGTGGGGTCTTCCCATTGATTGAGATCTCTATGGATGGCCCATGCATTGACTAACACGATTGTGTTGCGAGGTATATCGTAGCCACTGATTGTGCAGTCGTCGGAGGTACAATGCGGCAACAACATTGGGGCTGCTGGGTTCAATCGAAGAGTCTCGGAGATGATTCCTTGAAGATAGGATAATTTGGATATGTCTGATTCTTCTATTAGTCGGTCTTGGCCGATTTCGGTGTCGATCTCTTCTCTTGCTTTCTTGAGTACGTTGGGATTGTTGAGCAAGTGAG
>JBBMKA010078840.1:0-14641 GCA_037833695.1 Sechiopsis laciniata | reverse complement strand
GTATTACGATGAACGAGAAGCTTGCAAATGACAATAAGATAAGCACATAGGTGTGGTGTGAGTCATAAGGCCTCTAATACCTAATTCAAAGAGAGTTATGAAAAAGAATAGACTAAGCGTTTTAGAGAGTTAAAGAACTTATGAAATTCGAATGATGAAAAATAATGAGGCAAGAGAGCAGTTACAATGTCTTTAATGGGTAACGTTTGTAATATTTTCCTCATTATAATGTCTTTAATGGGTAACGTTTGAAATATTTAGCCATTAAACCCGAGGTAAATGCGTTAGTTACTCTTGACCGTTACTTCTCTTCCTCATTGAATATATGTTTGTCAATAGTTGGGATGCTTAAGGTGTAACAGTGTGTACTTGGCAGACCCCTAGGGGGTCAACTGCCTTTTTGGCCTACTTCCTGAGGGCCAACCTCACTTTGGCTTCACCTTGGGACTCGATCTCTTCCTTGGCAGTCCCTTGGGGCCCGACATTTTCTTTGGTCTCTCTTTGGCGGCCGACCTCCTTTTTTGACTTCTCTCTTGAGAAGTCAATTTTACTCGACTTCTCCTTGAATCACGAGTTTCTGCTTCTCAAATTTCTTATCGCTTCTTCAACTTAGCATATATTTTTACCATAACTGATAACACCAATAAAGTTAAATCAAATTTTATCATGTATAATTCAAGTTTTCCATAGTTATACTACAAAATAAAAAGTTTCTATATTTAAAATCAACATTAACTCTATCATTTTTGTAAAAAAAATTTTTAGTTAAAAGATTACTTTTTCGACATTCATAAAAATAGCACTTGGTTAAAATTTATTCAAATATACATCTTTTGGATATATTTTTAATATTTTAAGAGATGAGTCGGTTGCACAGAACCATATAACAAAAGTAATTAAAGATATAATCAAAGTTAAAATACCATTTTAATCCCTTAACTATGGATTTTGTTCTATTTTGGTCGATCTACTTTCAAATGTACAATTTTAATCCTTAGACTATGAGTTTTGTCCAATTTTAATTGGAATTTCTTTATCCAATTTTAGTCCTTCAGCTAAAAAAAATAAAAAAATAGTCCCTAACCTTTCTTTATGCTTCTCTCTTCTTCCTCATCCTCATCCTCCTCTCCCTCTCATTATTTTCTCTCTCTACTGTCATCTCCCATCTACAATGACACTTCTGCTTCTCTCGAGTCTTGAGCACACTTTGGGCATCTTCATCCTCTTATTCCAAGTCTCATCCCACCACCAAATCCCACATCATCTTTTAATCTAAGAATTCAAACAAATCAAATCAACTCCTCATAAAGTCCAACTTTTCCCAAAAATCATTTTCTTCAAGCTCCTCAATAATGGCAGAATTAAAAAATCCTCCAAAACCCAACCTATCTCTCCATCTTTGATCTTTCACTTTCTTCGCCTTTATATATTCCTCTGCACCTTATTTCATTTCTTTCCAATATTATTTGTGCCCTGCAAAAATGACATAGGAAGAATTCCCATTTTAAGTCTTTAGATGTGAAAAGTGGAGGAAAAGATCAAAATGAAATCCACCCATAGATTTTATCGTTCCATTGGAATATTGGATGAAGAAACTCAACTCCACTACTCAGAATCCGTGACAGTTGTGGTGGTTGTCTTTGCTTAGAAAATTTCGTCAATTTCATTTTTCTCATTTCAATTGAACGTGTTAAGATATAGATTTAGTTGTATTTAAATAGTTAAAATGTATTAAATAAATGGTTATATTTAGGGTGCTAGGGTGGTTATATTTTGTATTTAAATGTATTATTTATATTCCTAGTCTGCCCTATATAAAGGGAATCTCTCTATACCATTTAATCATCAAACAATACATAGAAAATCCTTTCTCTTATTCTCTAATTACTTTATCGTGGTATCAGAGCATTTTCCATGGCCAACGCCAATTTTATAGAGACCTCTAAACTTAGTAGACCTCTTCTAAACCAGATTCTATCACTAGCATCAAGTTAGATCGATCAAATTTTCTTCTATGGAAAAATTTAGCCTTACCTATCCTAAAATCACAAAAACTTCTTGAGTTTTTGACAGGTTAATACAAATTTTCTTCCACATGGGGGAACTTCTGGTTCAATTTCTGAGGTGCAGCCCTTTCTGTTCTGACGGCGCAACAGGGAGGCTAGGTGGGCCTTCCCCTTTCTGTTCTGACAGCGCAATAGGGAGGCCAAGTAGGCCTCCCCTCCTTGGGTGTGACGACGTCACAAGGGGGCTAGGTGGGCCCCCCATTATGTTTCTATTTTGGCAGACGCACAATAGGGAGGCCAGGTGGGCCTCTCCCCTCTTCTGGTTTGGTAGCTTACAAGGGGGACCTGTGGATCCCCTCCCTTCTCTTTTTTCATCTTCTAATAATTGTTATGTCTATGATGCGCATGAGAATTGGATGATAGTGGATCAACTTGTACTGGGCTGGTTGTATAATTGCACAACCCCTAAAGTTGCTACTCAAGTGATGGGTCATGAAACTTCACATGCTCTGTGGACTGCTATTCAAGAGCTCTTTGGTGCCCAGTCTCGTGCTGAAGAGGATTTTTCTGCGTCAGACATTCCAGCAATGTCGGAGGGGCTCTCAGGCAATGGCTAATTACTTGCAGACTATGAAGACTCATGCTGATAACCTTCAACTTCATGGAAGCTCCGTGCCTCTTCGTGCTCTTATTTCTCAAGTGTTGATGGGACTTGATGAATAATATAATGCAGTGGTAGCCAATGCTCAGGTGCGTCCGGACCTCTCTTGGTTTCGCCTCCAAACTGAGCTACTTATTCGAGAAACAAATTGAGCATCAGAATTCTCAGAAGACGGGTTCATTCTCTCAGACACCATCTGCTAATATAGCTAACGTGACTGATATGCAGGGAGGTGCTTAACCGTGGTCTAAACCAGCTCCGACCCCTCATCCACGTTCATCTGGTCGTGGCTACTAGAATTCTAGGGGTGGTCGCGGCCAGGGTCGTGGTCGGGGTGGTTCCTTGAGAGATCTCAGTCGAACTGTTTGTTATGTATGTGGTCGCTTAGGCCATGCTGCTAATTTTTGTCGAGATAGGTTTTTTCCAAATCAACGGTAGGATGCACAGTTCTCTGGTCCATCTCAGGGCCCACCTTTTCCTCCGTATGCGTCATTTGGGTCTTCTCATATTTAGGCACCGTCTTTTCCCCAGGCATTCTATGCTCAGCAGAATTCTAATCTGTTTGCTGCGAAACTTGAGACTGTGATTGATCCAAGTTGGTATATGAATAACGGTGCCTCCAATCATGCCACCTCTAACTATAGCTCTCTGACTGGTCTTACTGAATATGGAGGTACTGATACTGTTACTGTTGGTGATGGTAATGCATTACCCATCTCTCATGTTGGGTCTGCTTATTTGTCTGCTGATGTTGGACTGTTAAAACTTGTTAATGTTTTATGTGTTCCTGCGGTTATTAAAAATTTGATCAGTATCTCTAAAGCTTGCTCAGGATAATGCTATTTTTATTGAAGTTCATGGGCATTGTTGTTTTGTGAAGGATACTCGTACGGGCCAAACTATTTCGATGGGGCTGCTTAGAGATGGATTGTATCAGGTTGTACCGATTTCGAGCTCGTCCGTCACTTGTTGTTTCTACATCATCTGTGGCACCAGTGCAGCGTCCTGTAGCTTGTTCTGTATCTATTTGTCCTAGTAGTAGCTCAATAAATGTGGCGGTGTCTAAAACTGTTTGGCACTAACGCTTAGGACATCCTTCTGTTCGAACTTTGCAGTTTTTAGTAAACAATTTTGGTTTTTCCAATTCTATGAATGAACAAGATTTATTTTGTGAAGCGTGTAAGTTTGGGAAAATGCATGCTCAACCTTTTACTTTGTCTCGTTCTCATGCATGTGCTATGTTTGACATTGTTCATACTGATCTGTGGGGGCCTGCTCCTGTAGCATCGTCTGATGGGTATCGTTATTATGTTCATTTCATGGATTATTTTAGTCGTTTTGTTTCGATTTATTCTCTGAAGTTGAAGAGGGACACTATCAATGCCTTCCGTCACTTCCTTGCTATGGTGCAAACTCAGTTTGGTGGTACTATCAAAATCCTTCAGTCTGATAATGGTAGTGAGTACAAAACAGTCCATGCCTTGTGTGCCAAGATTGGCATTGCATCTCGTTTTTCGTGTCCTTATATGTCTACTCAAAATGGCCGGGCAGAGAGGAAACACCGTCATGTTGTAGAGACCGGTCTCACGTTGCTGGCACAAGGGTCTATGCCTCTTCGGTTCCAGTGAGAAGCTTTTCTGAATGCTACTTTTCTAATCAATGGGCTACCGACACCAGTACTGCATGGTAAATCACCTGTCGAATTGGTGACTAAGAGTCAGTTAAACTTCAAGGAACTCAGTGTGTTTGGGTGTGCGTGTTATCCGTACCTTTGCCCGTATCACTCTCAATAGTTTCAACTTCACACTGAATGATGTGTTTACTTGAGGCCAGTCCTATTCACAAGGATCACAAATGCCTTACATCTTCGGGCTGGGTTATTATCTCTTGTCAGGTTCTGTTTAATGAAGCCATGTTTCCTTTTTCTACAGGTTTCTTTCTTCCCTGGATTCTTCTTCTGTGACAGAACCTGCACCCCTCAGAATCATTGGATAGGCCCCCTTCCCGTTGTGTTACCGTAGCCTGTTTTTCTGCCGCAACCTCCACCAGTCACCAGGTTCTCTCCATCGTCTGTGGCTGCTGGTAGGGGTGATCACGGTTCAGTTCGGTCTGATTTTTTGCCAAACCAGGGACCGAAGCGAGCCTTTCGGTTTTTTTAAATTTTAAACCGAAAGAAAACCGAATACTCGGTTTCAAATTAAAAATTGAACCAAGCTTTTTCGATTCTGCTCGGTTCGGTTCGATTTAAACCGATTAAAATACGTGACGGTGAGAAATAAATTTGTAGAGATGAAAGTTGAAATCAACTAAAAAAAACAAATCTATTAATGAGTCTTTTGAGTTAAAAAAACACTAAAAAAAAAAAGAAAAAGAAATTCAATAATAGTAAACATTACACAACAACGTCAACAAGAAAATCTAGAAAACCGTGCCATTAAATAAGTTAATGGAGCTCAAAATTGTTCACAAGAAAAGAGTTGAAGATGTAAAAAGAGAGAACTCATCTAATAAAAGTGAAACGCATGCAAAACGAGCATCTTAGAAATTCATGTCAACTGAGACTGAGGTCATGGTTGCCCTTTACTTCGTCTTCATCCTTTCGTAAGTGTAAACATAATTTTGTGATTTGGGTAAAAATGGTGAGGACTTCATAGGGGAAGAAAGGGTTTTTTTTTTTTTTTTTTTTATTAGAGTTGTCTTTACGGCCAAAAAAATGAAATAAAACAGAGATTGAAAAAGAATCTCAAAATAAAAGATAAAACTTCTCGGATTAATTTGTGTTGAAAAACAAGATTTTTTCTTCTACTTTCTTTTTAATACTTTGAATTCAAACAACAGAGAGGAAAAAGAAAATAAATGCTTTTGGTTTGAATGCTTCATCTCTATCACAATTCTCAAGGGACGTGGGAAAGGAAAAGAATGACAACTAAGACAAAAACCTTTCAAATTTTGAATGCATGATGGACACATGGACAAAGTGAGATGATAAATTGAAGAACCAACCTTTCCAATCAGGAATGAAAGATAGACACGTGGAAAAAAAAAAGTAATTTATGGGAAAATATTGATGCATGGAACTTGGAAGACACGCAGATTAATTTAAAATCAGTAATTAATTAAGCTCGGTTCGATTTTTCCTCAGTTTTAAGCAAGTGAACTGCGAACCAAGTTGAATACCTCGGTTTTCAACTTTATTCAACCGATTAAACCGAAATTAAATAGAAAACCAAACCAAACTAGTCATTTGGGTTCGGTTCGGTCCGGTTCGTCGGTTTGGATCGGTTTATGAACAGCCCTAGCTGCTGGTCCTCCTCTCCTACATCCTCAGCATGTCTCTCCCATTTCTCCGTCTCTGGGTTTTCCGCGGTCTGCTTCATCTTTGTTGTTCCCCACTCTGAAGCCTTCAACCTCATCTCCGGGTGCACGTGCTACAGTACCAGTTGCAGCCCCTATGCAAATTTCCCCTGCTCCGCCTCTTGTTCGTCAGAATGCTCATCCAATGGTCACTCGTTTGAAGAATGAGATCTACAAACTCAAAGCTTGGGTCGCTGTTTCCCCTGATTGGTCTATCACTGAGCCTACTCGCATTGTTGACGTGCTAAAGACACTTATCTAGAAAGCTGCTATGGATCAGGAGTTTGAGGATCTCATTCAAAATGATACTTGTTGTCTTGTACCGCCCTCTCCCTCCCAAAATGTTGTGGGGGGTGCAAATGGGTTTTCAAAATCAAACATAATCTTGATGGGTCTGTTCAATGGCACAAAGCTTGCCTTGTCGCAAAGGGTTTTCACCAGCATCCAGGAATTGATTATTTTGATACTTTTAGTCGGTTGTGAAGGCTTCGACTATTCGTATTGTTCTCACCCTTGCTCTTTCTCGCAACTGGCCCCACCGACAACTTCATTTTAATAATGCCTTCTTAAATGTGACACTCGGGGATGATGTATTTATGGCTCAACCTCCAGGCTTCGTGGAGTCTCTTTTTCCCAATTATTTTTGTAAACTAAAGAAAGCGCTATATAGTCTCAAGCAGGCCTCGCAGGCATGGAATGATACTCTCGTGGGGTTTTGTCAACAGACAGTTCGATTTCTCCCTGTTTATTTATCAGCGTTGGAGCGTTATGGCCTTGCTTCTTGTGTATGTTGACGATTTTATCGTTACTAGAAGTGATGTTGGGTTTCTCTCTGCTTTGGTCTCCTCTCTGAATCAGCGCTTTGCTCTTAAGGATCTTGGTGCTCTGAGCTATTTTTTGGGTATCCAGGTGTCAAAGCTCTCATCTGGTTTGCTGCTCACTCAGACTAAATATATTGATGACTTGCTTGCCAATCTTCAGATGACGAATGTTAAACCTGTTCCCTCTCCCTCTACGGTTAGCAAAACCTTGTCTCTAACTGTAGGGGAATCCCTCTCTGATCCATTTATCTACAGCAGTACCGTTGGCGCTCTGCAGTATCTGACCAGTACGTGCCCTGACATCTCTTATATTGTCAATCATCTTAGTCAGTTTCTCAAGTGCCCGACTGACCTCCATTGGCAGGTTGTTAAGCGTGTGCTCTGTTATTTATCTAGGACTAAATATCTCGGACTTCTCATTCAATCCACTGATGACTGGACCATCTCTGCTTATTCTGATGCTGACTGGGGCGCCAATTTTGATGATCGTTAGTCTGTTGCTGCTTACTGTGTGTTCTTTGAGAACAGTCTCATTTCTTGGTCGTCAAAGAAGTAGGCTGCTGTTGCACGCTCCAGCACTGAGTCTGAATATCGTGCCCTTGCACATGCTGCTGCGGAAATCAATTGGCTTCGTCAGCTCTTGTCGAAGTTTGGAATTGCTTTGTCTGCTGCTCCTATTCTCTAGTGTGATAACATTAGTGCCAGTTCCTTGGCCGTCAATCCTGTTTTTCATGTCCGCACCAAGCACATAGAAATTGATGTTCATTTTGTTCATGATCACGTTCTCTATGGTCAGTTGGAGGTACGGTACATTCCCTTTATTGATCAACCTATTGACTGCCTTACCAAGTCGCTTTCTCATTCTCAGTTCGTGTTTCTACGATCCAAACTCGGTGTTGTTGACCTACCCTCTCGTTTGCGGGGATGTGAAGATATAGATTTAGTTGTATTTAAATAGTTAAAATGTATTAAATAAATGGTTATATTTAGGGGTTTAGGATTCACTTTCCAGAACCTTCTGGAAAGTTCTAGGGTTGTTATATTTTGTATTTAAATGTATTATTTATATTCATAGTCTTCCCTATATAAAGGGATCTCTCTGTACCATTTAATCATCAAGCAATATACAAAAAACCATTTCTCTCAATCTCTGATTACTTTATCGGAACAGAGAGCTTTTTCACTCACTCTTTATTTCTCCATTTTAGAGTGAAAAATGTTGAAATAGAAACAAACTTAAAGGGATTAAAAAAAAACAAACAAACAAACTTAAAGAAAAGGAAAAATGAGGAATTATTTTCCTCATTCATTTATGGGATGAAGGATTCTCCGGTAATTGGCCACACCACACTTATTTGAGGAGAGAGAAAATAATGAGAGAGAAGAGGATGGGGAAGAGGATAGAGACTCATGAACGAAGGTTAAGGACTACTTTTTTTTTTATTGAGGAATTAAAATTGGACATTGAAAACTCCACAAATTAAAATTGGACAAATCTCATAGTTTAGAGACTAAAATTGGACATTTGAAAGTCGAAGGACCAAAATGAAAAAAAAAGGATCAAAATGGTATTTTAATTATAACCAAATACTTGAATATCATCATTCATAATTAAATTTTAAAAGTGGAAGAAATTATCCGTTTGTAAAATATGAAAATACCCATCTTAATCAATTATCACATGAATTTTATTAATTGAGAAATAAAAACCTAACCATCTTCAGTGGACTCCACCAAATTAGGAAAAGAAAAAGTTTGTTTGGAAACTATTTTGAAAATTAAAACTTACTATACAAGTGGTTACTAAAGGGAAAATTTGAGTTTATAAAAACATATTTTTTTTATAATAAAGACAGGAAAATATGATTTTTATTAAATAATGTTTTGGTCATAATGGTAAATATTTTTTTAAAAATGGAATATCCATGCTATTTTTTGTTTAATAAGGGTTGTAGTTTTTTTTTTTTTTTTTAATAAAAAAGTAATTATGGGTTTTTTTTTTAGAAGAAGTAATTATGGATTTACTAAATGAAAAAGATCCGGTTGAATAGTATATTTGAAAAGTACAAGTATAATGTTACACAATCGTGAAAATCGATTCACCCAATTGGTTATTTATTTATTTATTAATTTTTTAATAGTTTTGTTTTTTAAACACTTTCAAAACTAACTAAAAACAAGAGGATTTTTCAAGTAAAAAACCAAAGAAATTTGATAAATAGCAAAAAAATTAAAAATATTGTGTATGAAACAAATGGGTCTCTTACCTATAAAATGACGACACTTAAAATTAAGTGAAAGTTCGGCCGAGTGAAAGAAGTAAGTTTAAAGACAAAAATATCATTTTAAAATATGGAAAAAATACACAAAAAATTATTTTAAATAAAATATTATAATTAAAATATTAAAAAGTAAAATGGTATAATTAAAATTATCGAGGTTGGCATAGATACCCATTCTCCTGACAAACAGAAGAAGAAAAGAAAGGAAATCTAATACGTATTTTTCCTAAAAAAAAAAAGAAAACCCTAAAACAAAGCGGAATCAGTTTTATTTAAATAAAGAGCCGAATTAGTTTTGGTGTTCTGAAAAAAGCAAGCAAGATGAAACCCCTTCTCAAAAACAAAAAGAGAAAAATGAAAGCCTTAATCGGCAACATGAATGGCAGGAGGAGGAATCTAAACTCAGAGCTACCAGGTGATATTATTGAGTTAATATTTTCAAAACTCAATTTCTTGGATTTGGGCAGTTGCAGGATGGGGTGTGTAAAGCATGGAACCAACTGGTTTTAAATGGTAAGTCTTGTGATCCAAAATTTGTAACAAATTCCAATCTTTTTTGGATTTGGGTCCTCAATATTTGGATGGTGTTCATGTTGTTGCCTTCTTTAACTTGTCATCTTTCGGAGTCAAAATCTTCAGTTCCTGTAATGGCCTACTCCTCTGTTCTTCTTTCCGTGGTTCCGATACAATTTGCTTATTGAATCCGATTACAAATGAGCACATCGTAGTTCCCTCCCCAACCAAGGACAAATTCGACTACAAATATGCACACCGTGGTTTATGATCTTCTCTGCAGTGCAAATTGTCTTTTTTTTTTTTTTTGTAGCAAAAGAAATTAGATTTTGAATTATATTAGATTTCCCTCTTTGGATTGTTTTCTTCCCACATTTTTTTAAGATTTCACACTCTACTTGTATTAGAAAGTTAGATGTTGCAACTGCATCGCGCCGCACAAGATTTAGTCATTGGCATATTTCATTCAATGTGTAAAAGTTCAAGAATTAGCAATTTTCTTCATCTCTTTATAGTACTCATAAAAAAAAATTAATTAAGATCTTGATAGCGCAAGGTTCAAGCTTTTTATTACAGTGTATATCACGACACAAATTATTTTAATGCTAAAACACTATGGTTTTAAATTTAAATCAAAATACGTTAGGCACTTAGGATATCAGCGCCTTTAAAGTCCTAACGGGGTTTGGTAGAATAAAAATGAAAATTTTGATCCGATTCAAGATTAGTGAGCTCAAAAGAGGTACCATCTTGAAGCGGCATGTTAGGATCTCACAGTTGTTTCACATTGAAAAGTGGAGAATCCAACAAGTATATGGGAAATCTTTTTAGGCCCCCACCCCCCAATTGTTAGAACCTCGATCCGGCTCTGCATGGTTGGGTGATCTCCATCATCAATAGAAATCTTTGTTCTTGTAGCTCTTTGGATCCTTTTGATTAATTGAAATTGAACTCTATCTTTAATTTATATATATACCTTGTATGTTTTTTGGGCCAAATTGAATATTATTTCTTGTACTAACGACCTCGAGCTTAGAGGTTCAATTCATCCACCCATCAAAACATAAAACTCATTCCTCCGTTTATATAGAGTTAACTTCCCGTTTAATTTCTCTCTCCTTAACCTGTCTCTTCCTTTACCATTATCCTCTTTCTCCCTTTGCCGTTATTTTCTCTCTCAAAACCTGTCTCTCTACCATTAGAAAATCCTCATTGTAAAGTAAGAAAGGGTAAGGATTCTAACCTTACAAGAACAGATTCAAAATAATATTGAAAGAACAGATGAAAATTACAGAGAAACCCTAGGCTTAACCCTAGAAATCCCTCCCTCCTGAGTTTGTTAGCCCAAGCCAAAACTCTCCAAAATACCTTCATGCCTTTCTCTCCAATTCTCTCCTCCTATTTATAACCTTCACTAACTAACTCTCTATAAAATTACCCTTCTACCCCTAATAATACCCTTATTACTAATATACCCCTAGGTTGGGTACCTTACAGAAAGTATGAAAACCCCTCAGTAGGTCTTCAAGATCAAAATTAAATGAACACCATTTCCAAATTCATCTTTGGGTTTTTCGCTTCTCCCGCCACCAGAAACTTTCCATTTTCTTGCATCTGTGCCTTCAAAAAACCACAAAAAGAACCAAAAGGAATAGAAGGAAAAATACACCAACTGCAATTAAAAGATAACTCCCAATTTCATAATCGAGTTTTCTTACTTTCTGAAATCCACCAACTGCTTCTGCCAATTGATTGCTTCAATTTTGATCCACTCCACAAAATTTTGGCAGGAGATAGATGTTAAATGCAAAATCTTTACCTACCTTTCTATCTTTTTCTTGAATGTAAGGATGACAAAATTTATGATCTTCTCTACAACGCAAATTGTCTTTTTTTTTTTTTTTTTGTAGCAAAAGAATATTAGATTTTGAGTTATATTAGATTTCCCTCTTTGGATTGTTTTCTTCCCACACCTTTTTAAGATTTCACACTCTACTTGTATTAGAATGTTAAATGTTACAGAATCACTCTAATATATCGCTGCACAAGACTTGTTCTTTTGTAATAAAAAGTTGAGGTTTTGTTGGTAACACAAGGTTCAAGCTCGTATTACAGTGTATATCACACAAACAAAAATCATTTAAAAGGCAAGTATAGCAAGGATATATCATAATCATGAATGAATACTAGTGATCGGGGGTTTAAGAAAAGTGTATGATTACAAAATGTATGGCATAAAACAAGGATATATTCGTTAATGAACCTTTTATTTTTTTTGATATCTATGATTAGCTGGATCTGCTTGCTCGCACCTCAATTAATGTCATAGAATATACTGTCCGACCTAATAATATTTGAATGTTAAGAAAACCCAAAGGAAATTAGTTTCTAGGTATGTAGTCATGGTTTGAACTCATTACCTCTCAAGACTATCTTGACCATTAGGTCATTCTATTCCATGATGGTTCAATTGACCTATTATATTAAACCAATAAAATAAGGACCAGTTCAAAACAAAACATATTTTCTTTACAACTTTCAACTTTTAATGGAAATTAGTCGTTTTAAAAAAAAAGAACTCCAAATCAATAACCAATTTATTACCCTCATCCAGAAAAAAGATAGCTACAGAACTTTAAGCAAGTTCAAACTGTTGTACAGAGTTTGCACAGAAATCTAACAACTTTTAATCATAGAGCAAAAGTCTTGAATTCAACAACCATATAAATTCTTTGTTGGATCATAACATCAGAAGATAAAATAAGGAGAGACAAAAACAACTACTTTTCTTCCGTGTTTTTTTAGTAGACTGATTGATGGTTTCTTATGTTTTATCATGAACATATAGTATCGCAGATAAAATTCACCTTGAAAGACATGGTTAGACTTTTAATATGTTGTGTGTATATGCAAGGGGAAACAGATATTGAGTTGTTAGTAAGTTCAAGAGAAGCCACCCTCTCAGATCGGCCTCACTTCTTGTTCTCGAGCTTGTAGCTCATATTTCCTTTTCATCTAATTAAAGTGCAAACTAATTTTCTTCATTAAGTGTTCTTCAGATTCCAAAACCGATTCACATGCAATGTATAAAGTACAATGATAGGAACAAGAAGAGATCAAATTAATGTTGTTTATACACTCTCCTTTTGGTTTGATACCTTCAAATCTTGCCTCTCATCATCTACTGATGATGTAGGCTTTTCTATTGCCGTCTCTCCTAGTGACTCGGGCTCTTTCTTTAGCTCGGACTCGAACTCCTTAGCCGCCTGCAATGTTATTAGAAACATAAGTCCTATTATTAGGTAAGTCAAAAGCAGCTAACTTTGATTTGCAGATTCTCTTACAAACTCACACTGCACAACAATCAACTAAAAAAATTGAAAACGTGTTTCATCAACCATCTGGAAGCGAGTTTATCTTTGTTTTACATGAACTTTGTCCAACTCCAACTCTAACAAATGCTCTAAAAGTGTATTTGGGAGTGGTTTTAAAAAGTACTTTATTTATTAGCATTTAGTAAAATTAATTACGCAAATTTAGTTATGCATTCTTTTTTCTTTTCGATATGCCTCAGTGTTCGGATTAGTTATGCATTCATAAAAGTACTTTTGAAGTAATCCCGCACATAGACCACAAACACTACAACAAAATATTTTAAGGCGCTTTTCAATTTTTCTATAAGAGCTTAAATTAGTCTCCTACATAATGTATCTTTTATTTGGAGTAAAAAGTACTTTCGACTGTGACAAACGTCATTTGGCACTTTACTTTTATATTTGTGAGTATCCCGACCAACTTACTCTCGCTTCGAGTATAATCATGGGACATACTATCTAACCCTATAATATTTGGATGTCAAGATAACGGATAGGAAATTATAATCAAGTACGAATTGAACCCATAACTTATTGGAACTCCAAGGTCCTCTTTGAGTAATCAAACCATGATAGTTGTGCATTTGGTTCTTCTAAATATAGACAAAGTTAATGTAACGAGAACCTTGGTGAACCCTGTGTGAAATCATAACAATAGAAAAGAATAAAATTTTCTGTTCTTGTTTATGTTTCTACATGAAAAGGCTTAAAATGTAAGAGGGCGTGGACACTTCCTACTTTTGTTGAGATTGAAATCAAGTTCTTTATGAAGACTACGATTCCCATCCACGATTTCTCCAAGCAATCTCACAGATCGAACGAACCTAGCAATTTTAGAATGACCACACCTATTTCGGAATGAAGCCACCGATCTCCGTCTCCCACATCGTGCCGTTTTTCAAGCTAATTCTCACTGGGGTAACATCGCACAAAGATAGGTAGTGGAGGCAGGGTCGAGGCGTTCATAGGAATTCAAGTCGCAAAACGGAATTGGGACATCTAGCGGCAACAATGGAAGTTACCCCACCACAACTACCTTCGTCACGGTTGCGTTCAACGAAAATTGGAACGAAACAAACGTATACTCAAACTACAAGATAGGTTTAGTCGAAATTGGGGATGAGACCACTTTTTCTCAACTATTAGCATCCATCCACCACAACAACCTTTGAGTTGGACCCGAGCTACAAAATTGGGGGTATGCTGCCTCCACTTACAATTTAGGGGTGAACATGGGTTGGGTTGGGGTGATTTTCAACCCTTCGGGTTGGTCAATTCTCCAACCCAACCCAACCCAATTAAAGACACAACCCAATCCAACCCAACCCTTTATTTTCGGGTTGGGTTGGATTATCGGGTTCATAAATTTGCAATTAACCTAAAATTAAAGAAGCTCACCATGATAAGCAATGTATTCAATAAACAATCTCTAACGCCCCTTTTTCGATTCCTATAAACTTAGGACGAACATTAGCATAAGTAGGTTCTTATTGCAAATGCGAAATTCAAGTTTGCCTAACTTCAAAACCTCATCAATAGCTTTAAAGTTTAAGAAATATTAAAAAATAAAAAGTCTAACAATAATAATTAAATAAAATAAATATGCATATACATATAATATAAATAATTA
>JBBMKA010078829.1:0-14641 GCA_037833695.1 Sechiopsis laciniata | reverse complement strand
GTAAATGTGGGGGCCTAGGGACATACTACGCCAGTCTAGGTACGCATGCCTAAAGACTCGGAAGCGGTGTCACTGATTTATAGTAATGCGAGGCCCTCGGCACTCAACTGTGGTAGCCTGAATACCACCGATGCCTGAAGCTAAGAACCGGCTAAGGCAGGCTTACACCGTTGACAGAGTTCCACTCTAGCAGGCTATAGACTAGGCTTATGTCGGTGTGGTAGCTACTCCACACCCAGCTGCTGGGGCTAAGGAATCTGTCCTCACAGCCCGACCGGTGGAGATACATACGTTGGTCCACTCTCAGCCTCTAGATGATGACAACCTAGTAAGTTCTATCTAAGATTACAAATCCTGTTCCCATCATTCAAACATGCTCAACAACAAATAATCCTAGCATGGCACTACGAATTTAAAAACAGGAATCAGACATGCTGGAAGAACAAACCTAGCATGGCACAAACATGTGAAACAGAAATCAAACATGCCATCAGAACAGTTCAGCAAATAAGTTCCTATCCACTAACATGCCATTAACAGTAAGCAAATAAATAGGAAAGCAATCAGAGAAATCCCGCAGGTTCCACACAACCCCGATAAGGAATCCTTACCTAGAAACAATCAGACAAACACAACAAGTAAAATGATCCTTGAGCTGCAGAATCAACAGGCCTAAACAAGTAAAAAGCACATAATTAACAACTAGCAGAAAATAGAATCGGGCAACCAACGAACGAGGCTCAGGAAAGAAATTACCCTAAACCGAACACAAGGTGGCCCAGAAGCTGACTCTCGGAAAAGCTTGGATAAGGGCTGCAAGTGTGCGAGAGCGTGGGCTGTGTGCGGGCAGGAGAAGACATGAAGGGCGATCGCAAGGTGCAGTTGGGGCGAGGGCGCGATCAACTGGCCGTGAGCGCTGGCGAAGCTACTGGGGCCAGTGGTCGCGACAGGGAGATGCGCAGGTAAACTTGTACGTGCAGATAGAGAGAGCGATCAGGAGAGGTGCGGGACGATGCTGGCTCAGCGACTGCGCGCGAGGATTGCGATCGGGCTTGGAGCGTGCGGGCGATCGCGATCTACTGCTGCAGCTCGGGTGAAGGGAGCGTGCAATGAGAGCTTGGCGATGTGACTAGGTGGGAAGGCTTCGGTCAAGAGGAGTCTCGGCTGGTGCTTTGGGGCGGTGGAGGTTTCTCGGCTAGGAGAGAAAGAAGAGAAAGATGAGGGTTTGCGAATGGGAGTAAAAAGGAGAGGTGCTGCTTCCCCTTAGGTCTTGGTAAGAATGGGATCGAAGGGAGGAGATCGTGACACGTGTCCCCCTTAAGGTTCCAGCTTCGAGCCTAGTGACGACAACTTTTTCCTTTATTTTTCTCAGTAAATCAAACAAAGGCTCCAACTGCCCAAACAACAACACTTAGCCCTGAAAACCTGAACCGAAGTAGAAACCCAAACTCAGCAAATAACAAAACAATCGAGAATACTAGTTAATTACGAGACTACCCCTGAAGGCAAAATTACCAAAATGCCCCCAGAGGTTCAAGCTGCCCTAATGGAGCAACCGAACAATCGAAAAAGCAATAGAACGTACCTGGAGAACCAGAATAGAAAACTGGGCCATTACAGAAGCTGCTCGCAGACGTTCGCTGGAACGAGAGCAGACGAAGCTCGACGAGGGCGAGGCTGCGGGCGAACGTCTTGCTGGGGCGAAGGGTTCGCTGGAGCAAAGACAAAAGTGGATGCGTCACGGTGGATCAGCTCGAACAAGGGAATGAGTTTGGTCTCGGTGGAGGACTTGAACGTGCAATGAAGGGCTGTGCGAAGGCGAACGGCAAAGAGTAATGGCGACCGTGAGACTGGAAATAGCACAAGGTCTACGGATCTTACATCAAGCCATAGAAAATCCACAAAGAGCGAAAATGGTTTCAAGCGAAACGTACCTGAGGCGAACGGCTGCTCGCGAAGACGCTGTGGCATGGATCGTCTCGGCGAAGGGCGCGCGGAACTGGACGAGTGAGGAACTGTATGCGACGATGAGCAGCGAACGATGATGGATTTTGGTCGAATCAAAGCTTCAGCGAAAAAGGAGCTGCTCTTGCTAGGGAGCTTAATCTCGGCGAAGGGAAAGAGTTTTCAGCGAAGGAGAAGGAAAGGTGATTTTGGCGATTGAGAGAAAAAGAGAGAAAATGAGAGAAAAGTGAATTTGGAGAAGTGGCTGGGTATTTATAGTGTCGGTAAAAAGAGAAGGGTTCCACGGGATTGTGACACGTGTCCTCAGGTGGTTTCGGCTTCGAGTCCTGGCGAAGTCACCTTTTTCTTTCTTTTTCCCCTTTTTAACCAGAAGAGTCTCCAAACTCCTCCAACAGCAACCCTAGCTCCAGAAACCTGAAACCGAAGGTAAACCCGAACTCAGCAAAAAATAGAAAGGTCTCGAAACCCTGGATAATTACGAAACTACCTCTGCAGGCAAAATTAACAAAATGCCCCTAATGCTCAAACTGCCCTGACGGCCCAACCAAAAAAGCAACTGAACATACCTGGAGAACCGGAATGGAAAACTAGGTCGTTACAAGACAAGAGTGGGGCAACTATTGTAAGAGGATTTTTTGTTAATAGATAAGGCCCGATATCCGCTTACAACAGGCCCAAACCAAGCTCTATGAAGCCCAAAAAGGGCTTAGGACGGCCCAATACGAAGTAGAGAAGGGCAGAGGTTGCGTATCCGAACCTCAGAGGGAGGTTCGAAAATGCGTTCGACCCTCGGAGGTAAGGGTCGGGCACGTGTCCGACCCTCTCCATCCAGGGTCAAACACGTGTTCGACCTTTTCTAGTCTCTATGTTCTAGGTGCTAATATAAATGAATAGTAATTAACTTAGAGTATAACCTATTGCTAAGTGTGACTCGAAATCGCTTACACGCAAGTATACGTGGCCAGAATGTAGAAAGTGATAAGTATTTATATTTTATCGTTCTCCAAGGGGATTGATGTCTAAAACTAATACTATTAATGTGGGAGTTATGCTAATAAAGTAAAGAATGTGTTTGACGTTGTTGTGTGTTTGATTATGAATGCTAATAGTGATTAAATATGAATGCTAACATAATGAGTAGTGATAAGAAGACAGCTATTAAGATATTAAGGGTGCGAGACTTGTTATCAAGTTTCATGCTTCCCTATCCTAATAAGTACTTCTGCACTTAATGATTTAAGGCAGACCCAACTTTCACTGCGATCTCCATACTAACTCAGGGCAACGCAAGCGTTAGTAAGGTTATTCCTAACACTTCGAATGGTGAAAAGCTTTTCTCCCAATCCTAACGTAGCATACTGAATCATCTTGCAGTTCTTTCTTTTAAACTCGCTCCAAGCTACATGCGTGGGTAGCTAATCGACGCATGTATATTAAATAAAAATACAACAGTGTAAAACACAATAACCTACACTCCTAACATGATTCTACAAATGAATCCTCACTGAAAACTCCTATAACGCAGCATAGTAATAAACACAAATAGAAAGACAAAATCAGCCAATTTTATTACTCTACTAAATGTTCACAGCTATAACTACTCCTAAGAAAAACAATAAAAGTTGGAATTGGTGCAGTTGTAAAGTGTAGAGTTTCCTTGTCATCGGCTCCCACGAACACCACCAGAGGCTTTTCCTTGAGATTGGCTTTTGGCCAACTGACCAGCTAGCCGAACCTTGGCTTCCCTCTTGCTATTTATAGTGATGAATTACTTGGTTAGCAAGTTGAGGTAAGCTGCAAAATCTTCATTAATGCAAGATCTCTTGATTTCCTCCTGGATTTCTTTGATTTAACGATCTCTTGATTGCTTGATTGATTTTCTTGTTTGTTTCCTTGTTCGCGTGATTCTTCGAACGCGACTTCCTTGTAAATGAGCGATTTTGCTGGGTGGATCGCCATTCGCATTGATTTGTTCTTCCCGCTTAAACGTTCTGCGTATTCCTGCATTGCATAATATTTTAGCGTAATTTATTCAATATTTGTACTTAAACC
Organism: Sechiopsis laciniata; assembly: GCA_037833695.1. NCBI lineage: Eukaryota > Viridiplantae > Streptophyta > Magnoliopsida > Cucurbitales > Cucurbitaceae > Sechiopsis > Sechiopsis laciniata. Next base: position 10,624 of record JBBMKA010078829.1, on the reverse strand, counting down.
GCGAAATTGCGCTTGCGAAGCTAAATTATGAATGCATGCAAGTTCCATTGGTTTTTACTCGCAGTTTACTATTTTTGCCAGCTTATTTCCTTTAATTCTCAGAATAATGCAAACTATAATAGCCTAAAATGTGCTCTATTTGAGAGCTATCACTCTTCATCCTGGGTAGGAAAAGTGTTCGACCCTCCCCATCTAGGGTCGAACACGTGTCTGACCCCCGGAGGTGCCCGTGTGCAAGTGTGGGATGGACACATTTATCTTCCCGTCCTGAGCTCCGGTCGATTCGAATGCGATTTACTTTGCCCACGTGGTTTCGGTTACGCATTACGAGAGCCTGCCTCACAGACAGGATGATCGGGCACCCACCACACGATTGTCTATATGTGGAGAAGAGATTGGATGAACAATTATATCGACTCCTACAAAAGGCCCAGGAAACAATGCCGAAGGTATGCTAATCGAACCTCCAAAACTTACAGAACTCTCTCTAGACCCTATTTTCACAATACTGATTTAGGCATTGGAGTCCACATGGCTTATACCATACTGGTGCCTAGTTTTTTTTTTCTTCTGTTTTACAGGCACGACGTTCTCGTTTCCAAACAATTCACCGTTGATACGGAGGGCCAAAATACAGCATCAACACCATATATATTTTTTTTCTTATTTGTATATCTACATCTTATCTATATTTTTAAAAATCAAATCAAAATATGAAAAAAAAGAAAAGAAAATGAAAGTAACTTCTGGAAGGTTGTTTTGGATTTAAAAATTTGATTAGCATTCACATACTTTTTTAACAAAAAAGAGAACACATGGTAGAAAATTTGAATAAGAATAACCTTGAATTTCAAAAACCAAAAATAAAAAACCGAATGATTATCAAACAGTGTCTTAGTCTATACTTTCATTTTTCTTTAAGAGTATATTAGTTTGGTTATGTCACAGGGGTGTGCTGGTAGATCAGGCAGGATATGAAAGAAAAAACTTGTTTAGAGTGATTAAGAAAAAAAAACTTTGTCTAGAGTAAGGGATTGGGAGAGGAACGAGCAAACGAGAAGGTCGATGTCTGATGAGATTTGTTTTTCTTTTATCATAGATTTTATGATCTTCTTAATAAAAATATTTCAATTATTGGTCAATTTTCATAATAAAAACTCATATATTTGAATTAACTTTGATGTAAGTTAACTTCAACGTATGATATGAATCAGTTTTGAATTTTATTAAAAATATAAAAATTAAAATTGAACATTTAAAAATGCATAAATCAAAATAAAAGAAAATTTAATATAAAGATCAAAACAAAATTCAACCTAATACTTTAGTTACTTTTAATTTTAAATATATACAGTTTTCATACATCAAATATGAACAACTTTTTTTATTTACTAAATTGAAATTATCAATATTATTATTATTACTATTAATTATTAACTAATTTGATTTAAATTAATTTTAAACATATCATACTATATTAGATAGAATTAGAATTTAGAATATAAGAAATTATAAAAAGTAAAAATAAAAATAAAAATAATTAAAAAATAGAGAAAACATGGGTATAAATATAGGATATAAAAAAACATTAAAAAGCATATACAAAACTAAAAAAATGTGTAATTTGATTTAGAAAAAAAAACATTCAAAAAGTAAATTTATTCTATTAAAAAATAGTGCAAACCTATGTTCCACTCAAAAAGATGGGACAAAGATTTGCTCTTTATAAAAATAGATTTCACAGGTGAGAGTAAGTATCATGGCAAGCATGGTCCGACATCAATCCAATATTTGAAGAAGTAAGTGCTCTCAAATAAGAAATTATGTTTTCAGCCTCTCATCCAAATAAGATTGTGGATAAACTTCTTCCCTGACCACTCCAAATAAACAATCCAATGTTGGATTTTTGTAACCCTATGTACAAAAAGGCTATATACTTTTTAGGTGGCCAAGCATGGTAGTTTGGGCATGTAGGGACACCACATGGTACATGATTCTAACTAGTGCGTCCGAAAGCGTGTGAGGTTGGGACAATCCCAATGAAGTAAACATATTGGATTAAGATCAAGTCAACATATGATCATCTATGTGAAGTGAAGTTCTCATACTATAATGGAGTTACGTAATGAGATTTTTTATTTCGTTATTTAGTCTTTTGCAAATCATTTTTGCACAAGATCAAATTATTTGCTTCTAAAGCATAGTGGGTCATATCGCCAATGTCACAGGATAAGACATCCAACTTCTATCCATTTATTACTGACTCTTTAAGTTGTTAACTTGAATAAGATTCACTTGTATGTCTCTATATGTTATTTAAGATCTCATTAAACAACTTTGAATTTTTCCTGGTGTGGATACATATAAATAACAATTATTGGATAAACAAAAGTCAACGCATTTATTATTCACTAATACTAAATTTAATGTTCTTAGTTTACAAAACCTACAAGCTTTAGAGTACAATCTCTAACACGATCATAGGTGTTACTGAGGTTCAGCAACAATTTTTGAAAATGTCTAGTTTTGTACAATTATGGGCTCTAGCAGGTTCTTGTGGTAGATCTGGAAGTGAACGACCTAAAGGTTCCAAGGGGAAGAAAGAGGTGAAGCTGGAAAAGAGTTGAGGGGATCCTTTGTAGGTTGTGGCGGGTCTTAAGCTAGAAATGGTCTGTAAGAACCCAACTCTAAAATGGTCCTAAACCTGGTTGTTACTCAGCATGCATGAGGGTAAAAGCATTGAAAAATAAATGAGACATCTCTGTAAATAAAATTTTCTTTAAAATTAAAACATCCAAACTCAAACCTTTAAAAACAGAAAACACAGATCCTGGCTAGTGACTTTTATTTAAACATCCATACACAATTTAAACATCATAATGCAAAATCCCCCTATGGACTCAGTGTCCAACTACATGCTGAATCAAATAAAAATGTAAAACAGACATAGTGATACCGGCAGCTCCCATGATCATACAGCTCCTCTGCTAGCCATCCCGATGCTATCCCAAGTTACCTGGTGGAAAACCACAGAAAAATAAGGGTGAGTAGAAAGGCACTCAGTAAGAATCCCTAACCAGGGTACAGTACAAAACAACATCTAATCGTGCATCCAAGTAAACATGCAAACAGTTACCAACATAGAATTCCTGGATTGAGTTGTCAATACAACTCCTGAGTCATCGAAAGTCTCTTACTTCCGGCCTAGTGATCAGCTCAATAACTGATCTCGAACAGATATCCTCGAAGGTCTCATACCCTCGGACAAATGACTAACTCAAAAGCTGATCCTAAATAGATATCCTCAAAGGTCTCATACACTCGGCCAAGTGACCAACTCAAAAGCTGGTCCTGACCAGCTCTCCAAACTGGTCCTGGGACATTCGGGAGAGTATCCGGTGTCTGGCTCTAAACTCAGAACGAGAATGGTGTACTCACGAACATTAGCTTGAGGGAGCTCTCCTCTCAGCGCCTAACGCGTGTGCGCGCACACCACATGCTCCTGCAAACAGCGTAAATGTGGGGGCCTAAGGAAAAACTACGCCGGTCCAGGTACGCATGCTTAACAACTCGGAAGCGGTGTCACTGATCTACAGTAGTGCGAGGCCCTCAGCATTCAGCTGTAGCAGCCTGAATATCACCGAACGCCTGAAGCTAAGAACAGACCAAGGCAGGCTTGCACCATTGGAAGGGTTCCGCTCTTGTAGGCTACAGACTAGGCTTATACCGTTGTGGTGAGCTAGACCACACCCGCTGCCGGGGGTGGGATCCTGTCCTTGCTGGTCCCGACCTGTGGGGACAAAGTACGTCATGTCTGCTCTCAGCCTCTAGATGATGACAACCTGACAAGTTCTATCTAAGAATACTCGACCCTGTTCCCTATCAATCAAACATGCTCAACAACATATAAACCCTAGCATGGTACTACGAGCTTAAAACAGGAATCAAAGCATGCTGGAAGAACAAACCTAGCATGGCACTAACATGTGGAAACAGGAACAATCATGCTAGCAGAACAGAACAACATATAATCCTATCCACTAAACATGCTCGTAAACAGTAAACAACAACAAGAATACAATCAACGAAGTCTCGGAGAGCCCACACAACCCTGGTAAGAAATCCTTACTTGGAAGGATAAGCAGAAAATAAAACAGACAAACACCTTGAGCTGCAGAACCAACGAATAAACAACCTAGGCATAAAAATATAAACAATAATCAATAACTACATATCTTAGCAAACAAATCGACCAACGTGCTGGATTCAGGAAAAAAACTACCCAAAACTGAACACAAGGCTCGACAGCTAGGCCTCGACAAGAACAAGCCTTGGCAAGAACAAACCTCGGTAAGGACAAGCCTCAGCAATGCGGGCTGCTCTGTTGCAGCGAAGCGACGGACAACAGACATGCAAGTGGATGAGGCTAGGCAATCAGGATCGCGAAGATGCGAAGATGCTGGGCGTGCTCTCGATGGCAGACTGTGCAGCGAAGGAGCGGGCGTGAGCATGCAGGATCGCGAAGCGAGCGTGCAGCAACGAGGCTAGGCAATCATGGATGCTGGGCTGCGCAGTAGAGGAGGCTGAAGCGTGGGCTCAGCAAATGCGTAGACGTGCCGGCGATCCGTGCAGATGCTTGGAGTGGCCGAGGGGTCGTGCGGGGGTGATTGCGGTGGCTGCTCAGCTGTGCCCTGCTAGGTTTGTGAAGGGTGATGTCTGGCGATGGCGATGGCGATGGAGCTTGGCTGCGATGGAGAAAAAAAAAGAAGAGAAGAGATGGGAAGGGTGATCTCGGCTGCAAGGGAGAGAAGGAGAACGAAGGGTTTGTTAGGGATTTGGGTGCGATGGATCTCTCGGCAAGAAGAAAAGAGATCGAATGAGAAGCAATGAAGATGGTGATTTCACTAGGGCTTGAGGTCTTTATAAAAGAAGGAGAAAAGAAGACGATTGCAAAAGGGGATCGAGCAAGAGAGTGCCACGTGTCGAAACCAACCAGCCTTCGAGTCCTGACAAAGGCAACTTAAACCAATATTTTCTCCTTTTTCTCTTTTAACCGAAATAACCTCTAAGCTTCCCAAAAGCAACTAACCCGGAAGTCATGTAAACATAAAAATAGCCCTGGTATCAATTAAAAGAAAGAACAACCCTGAAAGCCAATAAATTACCAAACTAACCCTGGGGTAAAATGACCAAAATACCCTTGAAGGCTAGAACTGCCCTAACGGCCCAACCGAACAATCGAATAAATAACCGAACATACCTGTGGAACTGGAATGGAAAACTGGGTCGTTACAACACTCCCTCCTTTTATGACTTTTGTCCCTGAAAGTCCCTAAGACTGAAACAACTCCGGATATTTCATCCTCATCTCGTCCTCTAACTCCCAAGTAGCTTCCTCTGTCTTCTGATTCCTCCACTGAACCTTAACCAAGTTAATCTCCAGATTACGCAAAGTCTTGCGATCCCGGGCAAAAATTTGCACTGGCTTCTCCTTGAAACTCAAATCCTTATTCAGCTCTAACGGCTCAAAGTCCACAACGTGAGATGGATCTGCCACATACTGACGTAACATCTACACATGGAAAACATTATGCACAGCTGCCAAAGACAGGGGCAAGACCAAACAGTAAGCCACTGAACTGATCTGCATAAGGATCTCAAAAGGCCCTACAAACCTGGGACTCAACTTGCTCCGCTTACCAAACCTCAAAACTCCACGCATAGGTGCCACTTTCAGAAATACATGCTGGACCACCTCAAACTCCAGGTCTCTACACCGAACATCGGCGTAACTTTTCTGCCTACTCTGTGCTGTCAACATACGAGCCATGATCTTCTACACTACGTCGTTAGTCATCTGTAACAGCTCGAGACCCAAAACCTATCTGTCACCAACCTCTTCCCAAAACACTGGAGATCTGTATCGCTTACCATACAAAGCCTTAAACGGAACCATCTGAATCGTCAAGTGATAGCTGGTATTGTAAGTGAACTCCATCAGATACAAGTACTGATCCCAACTGCTTGGGAAGTCTAAAACATAGGCGCGTAACATATTCTCGAGAATCTGGTTCACCCTCTTTGTTTGACCATCTGTCTGAGGGTGAAAAGCAGTACTGAAGCTGCACTCGATTTCCAAACCCTTCTAGAGTGCTCTCTAGAAGCGAGAAGTGAACTGAGAGTCACGATCCGAAACGATCTTGCAGGCACACCATGGTACCGAACGATCTTGTAAGAGCCAGACTCTAAAACAGTCCTAAACCAAGTTTTTACTCAACATGCATGGTTCAATACGTTCAAAATGAAACTCAAAACCAATCATTAAAACAATCCCCTATTTAATCATTCAAAATAGTTCATAAAAATAAAACATCGATGAGCCTCTGGCCAGAGTTATTCAAACAAGTTTAAAAACATGAAATCCTTTATAATCAAACTATCCTGCATGCTGAATTAAGACAACAAATAAAAATCAAAACAGCGGACACCCATGATCAAGCAGCTCCTCCTCTAGCCATCCCGGTGCTGTCCCAAGTTATCTTATGGAAAATCATAGAAATAAGGGTGAGTATGAAGGCACTCAGTAAGAATCTCCAAGCGGGGTACAGTACGCAAGTCACATAATTTAGCATCCTAGCATATAAACAAACAACATCACAAAGGCAGTCTCATCACAAGTACAATCACAACATGCTCAAACCATCGAAATTCTCTAACTCTCGTCTAAGAATCCACTGCGGATCTCCAAATGGGTTATCAATATAACCCCTAGAATCTCGAGAGTCTCTAACTTTCGGCTAAGGTGATCAGCTCACTAAGCTGATCCTAGACATTTTGAAGAGTACCCAAGTGTCGGGCTCTAACTGAACGGAAAGGTGTACTGATACACTAGCCCGAGGGAGCTCTCTTCCTGGCATCTAATGCACATACGCACACACCGCATGCTCCTGCACACCGAATAAATGTAGGCCTACACAAACTATGCCGGTCTAGGTGCGCATGCCTATGACTCGAAAAGGTGAGCATTGATCCACATCAAGCGAGAGGCCCTCGGTACCATACTGTGGCAGCCTGAATCACACCCAACGCCTGAAGCTAAAGGTCGTCCCAAGGCAGGCTTGCACCAAGGAAAGGACCCCGCTCTAGCAGGCCACAAACTATGCTTATGCCGGGGTGGTAGCTACTCCACAACTGACTGTCGGGGGTAAGGAATCTATCCTCACAGCTTGACCGGTGGGGACACATACGTTGGTCCACTTTCAGCCTCTAGATGATGAGAACCTAACAAGATCTAGCTAAGAAGAAGCACCCTAGAGCTAACAGAGTTCAGCATCAATAACATTGCACAATAATATACAGCAGATCATAATCACAGATACAAGCAGTCACCGCAAACATAGTAGAGCAATCTAGGGTACAACAATCTACATGTCAGGTCCTATCAGACAAGCCATACAATCCTATCCACTAACAAGTTCATACATCAGATATCCTGCAAGAACCTATCCTCTAACAAGTATATGAACAGGCAATAATAGGCAAGCCTATCCACTAATAAGTATATCAATAGGCAATAACAGGCAAGCCCATCCACTAACATGCCCAGAAAACAGTAACACACAACCAGAATCTATTAGTGACAAGCGCAGGGTCCACACAACCCTGGCAAGGAATCCTTACCTGAAAATCAGAAATAAACACACAACAGGTAAAGTGCTCCTCGAGCTGTAAAACCAACACTGAGCAACCTAGGCAAGTAATAATAAGAAAACAATCAGTTAACATCTAAACGGTTCAACAAACTTGTCGTCCAAACACACAAAGCTCGAAAATAGAGAAATACCCAAAATTGAGAAGGCAAGAGTCTCGGCAGTAAGGCTGTGCAGCTGGGCGGCAACACGGTAAAAGAGAGCGAGGGATCGCAGCTGCGGGCTGGCACGGCGAGCAGCGAGTGCGTACGGGCCTGCTGCATGGATCAGGGCTGCTACGTACGCAGGGCTCAGCGATGGAGAGCGTGGGCGTGCGTTCGATGAGGTGGCTATTACACGAATGAAGGTAAGGCTGCTCGTTGCGGTGTGTGCGAGCGAGCGGACGAGAAGCTGCAAAGGCGAGGGCGAGCGGGCGAACAGCTGCAAAGGCAAGGGCGAGCGACTGGTGATCGGTGCGTACGAGAGCAGACGTGCAGCAGCGAGACTGGCGATCGAGGGGCTGATCGATCACGAGGGTTGGGCAAAGGTGAGCTGTACGAGAGTGCAAACGATTGGTGCGTGCGGGACGGGCTGCGATAAAGAGCTACTGCGCAATGAGGAGCAGTGATCGGTGAATGGTACGTGCGGCTGCAGCGGGGTGTGAGCGGAATGGCGATCATGGCGAAGACGTGCGGTCTCGAGCGGCTGTGCATGGGCGATCAGCGAGGGAGAAGAAGAAGAAGATGATGGAGGAGGCTCTTGGTGGTGAGGTGTGATCGACAATGGAGAAGAGGAAGGGAAGAGAGAATTGGGAGGGAGAGATCACAAAAGAGATAAGAGAAGCAGCTAGGTTTGGGTCTCGGCCAAAAAGAGGAGGGTTGAACTGGAGATCGCCACGTGTCCTTAAGCGATCCCAGCTTCGAGTCCTGGCGAGGGAAAACTTAAACAACAAATTTTCTCTTTAAACTCTTTTAACCAAAAGGACCTTCAACCTTCCCAAAAAGCAACACTAGCCCTGGAAACCTGAAATCGTAAAAGTAACCCGAACTTAACAAATAACAGAAACAGCCCTGAACCCTAATTAATTATGGAACTAACCTTGAAGGCAAAATTATAAAAAATGCCCCTAATGGCTCAAACTTCTCTAACGGCCAAACCGAAGAACCGAATAAACAACCAAACATACCTGGGGAACCAGAATGGAAAACTGTGCCGTTACAATATTCCCTTCTTTTAAGACTTTTGTCCTCGAAAGTCCTAAGACTAGAACAACTCTGGATAAAGCGTCCTCATCTCATCCTCTAATTCCCACGTAGCTTCCTCTGTTTTCTGATTACTCCACTGAACCTTAACCAAGTTAATCTCTCAGTTACGCAAAGTCTTGCGTTCCCAGGATAAAATCTGCACAGGCTTCTCCTCGAAGCTCAAATCTTTATTCAGCTCTAACGGCTCATAATCAACGATGTGAGATGGAACTGCCACATACTGACGTAGCATCGACACGTGAAAAACATTATGCACTTTTGTCAAAGACGGGGGCAAAGCCAAACGGTAAGCCACCGAACCGAACCACTCAAGGATTTCAAAAGGCCGTACAAACCTGGGACTCAACTTGCCCGGCTTACCAAACCTCAAAACTCCACGCATCGGTGCCACTTTAAAAAACACATGCTGGCCAACCTCAAATTCTAAGTCTCGACGCCCAACATAACTTTTCTGCCTACTCTGTGCTGTCAACATACGAGCCCTGATCTTCTGAACTGCATCATTAGTCAGCTGTAACAACTCGAGACTCAAAACCTGTCTGTCACCAACCTCTTCCCAGAACACTGGAGATCTGCAATGCTTACCATACAAGGCCTCAAACGGAGCCATCTGAATCGTCGCTTGGTAACTGTTATTGTAGGCAAACTCCATCAAATACAGATACTGATCCCAACTGCCTGGAAAATCCAACACACAGGCTCGCAACATGTCCTCAAGAATCTGATTCACCCTCTCCGTCTGTCCATCTGTCTGAGGATGAAACGCGGTACTGAAACTGCACTCAGCACCCAAACCCTTCTAGAGTGCCCTCAAGAAGTGAGAAGTAAAGCGAGAATCTCAATCAGACATAATCTTCGCTGGCACCTCATGGTACCGAACGATCTGCTCCACAAATAACTTTGCCCATTATTCCACAGTATAAGTGATCCTATCGGGAATGAAGTGCGCACTCTTGGTCAAATGGTCAACAACAACCCAGATCTGAGTAAACCCTCTCGGTGTCCTCGGCAACCCAGAAATGTAATCCATGGAGATCTCCTCCCACTTCCACTGAGGCACGCTCAGTGGCTGCACAAACCTACGGGTTCTCTCTAGAAGCCTTCACTTGTTGACAAGTGAGACATCGGCTAACAAACTCTGCAATGTCACTTTTCATGTTGTTCCATTAGAAGGTTTTCTTAAGATCCTGATACATCTTGGTACCCCCTGGGTGCCAAGTAAACAGGGAACTGTGAGCCTCAGTGAGCAACTCAGCTCGCAGTCCAGCGTCTGCTGGCACACAAAGGCGTCCTCTAAATCTCAAACCACCATCTGGTGGTTCCACAAAATCAAAATCACAGTCTACCTGAACCCTGGCAATCAATCTGCCTAACTCGAGATCACTCAACTGGCCATCAATGATCCTCTACCTGATTGAAGCCTGGACAGTCAACTGGGCTACCCTCGCGGTAACCACTCCCAACAACACTACTATACCGACTCGCTCTAACTCTTTCCGCAATTGAAGTTGGGAACTCAACAGGGCTGTGGAGTGCGACATCTTCCTACTCAAGGCATCAGCCACAACTGTAACGGCCCAGTTCTTCATTCCGATTTCTCAGGTACGTTCGGTTAGTTTTTCTGATGTTCAGTTGGGCCGTTAGGGCTCTTTGGACCCCTAGGGGCATTTT
>JBBMKA010078818.1:0-14642 GCA_037833695.1 Sechiopsis laciniata | reverse complement strand
TACTACTATAAAAAAGAAAAATAAAAAATTATATACTATTAATTAAAACTAATTCATGAGTTATTATTTTAAACAATTATCGGTTAATTTTGTTAAAAAAACATCATATATATATTAGAAAAATTTATAGTCAATATTCATAAAAATATTTAATAAAAATATAAAGTTTAAATAAACTGGCACGTAGGTCTAGATAAACGGGCACGCAGGTTAAGGTAACCACCGTTTAATAAACGGTGGGGCAAACACGGGTTGGGTTATTATAACCAAGCCGGCCGTTTACGTTAACGGTGCCCCAAACATACCCTTATTCTTCTTCCTTGGAAAAGCAGTAAAGTTATATATTTACTGTGCATCCTAGTATAACTCTGCAGCATATTCCTCTTCTCCAAAACTTTTTACTGTATAAAAGTTTAGGTGAACCTGATGATTTAATCTGGGTCTTTAAGTGATTTGTTGCTGAGTTTTTTTTTTCTTTTTTATTTGCTTTATTATGTGGCCTCCGAACATCGTTTTCTAACTTCACTTGGCACTTCAATTTTTGGTTGTCTTTATTGCAAGTTTTTTTTTTTTCCTTTCTTTTAAAAGTTTGACTTTTTTTTCCTTACCACCTTTATTGGGTGAAAAAAAAACCAATAACCGACGGAACCAAACCGATCTATTGGATCGGTTTGGTTTTTTAGAAGAGCATTGGATCAATCAATTTCAAATGGCAGAAAATCGATTTTTTTTTCGGTTCAGTTTTTTATGGAAAAACCAATAAAATAACCAAACCGTATTGACAGTATAAATAATTTTTTTTAAAAAATCCTAAAAAAAATCCTAACTCAGAATTCTCCTTTTCACGCCTATTTCCCCTTTTCTCTCGAGCGTCTGAGAACGATACCTTCAATTTTTTTCTTGACAGATCGAAAGTCATCGACTGCGTCGTTTCTGTTGTTGAGAATTTTCAGAAAGTCAATCCTTCCAAGGTATCACAATTCACAAATACTCTATTCCATTATATTCTTCTTTTCATCTTGGATTTTCTATTTTTGATCAATCCTTCGGTTATTGTCTGTTTTCTTGGTGGAGTTGCATTAGTTTCATGAAGTAGATGAAGGTTTTGTGGTGTAATGAGAAATGGAACTAGGTTACAAGAATTAATAAATAATGTAAAACCCTGGCGTCTAGGTTACAAGAATTAAGTTTTTTTTTTTTGTTTTTTTTAAGCTTACAACAATTGGGGCGTGGTTTTAAGAATTTAGTAGATCAATGATAAAATTGTTAAATCTTGATATGATACCTTCCACTATTATTTAGGAAAAATTAGAATTTAAATTTTAGGGTTTAAAAATTAAAACTTAATCTATTAGGATCTATTCGATAATTATTTGGTTTTTGTTTTTAAAATTTAAACTTATTTTTACTCATATTTCTTATAATGTGCTCTATCTTTCCTATAATGTATCAACTTTCCTTAAAAAGTATGTGGATCCTAACCAAATTTCAAAAACAAAAACAAACTTTTGGAAGATTTTTTTTTGTTTTCAAATTTTGGTTTGGTTTCTATTAATATGGGTTTACGATGTAGATATCCATGTAGAAGAAAACATATGATATGATATGATAATTATTGTAGGCTTAAATTTTAAAAACAAAAAGGTAAAAACAAAATGATTATCAAATGAGGCCTACTACTTTCTATTTTAAAATATTTACCTCTATTGTCATTAATACGTTTTAATATAGTAATATTAATACTCATTAATATAGTATTATGTACTGTTGATACAATATTTTGTATTATTGATACCTATGACAATAGTTGCTATTTTTTTAAAAAAGTATCCGTATTTATAATTATTTTCTAAATTTGACTAATCAATAAGTTTCTCAAAAATTAATAATAATAACAACAAAAAATAAATGAATAGCAATTCAATAATTTTTATTTTTCTGCAAATACAGAAAAAATAAAAAGTGGCTGGGCTTATCAAAACACACTTTTTTGTAAGATTTCAATCAATATCAGTGTGTTGATTGAAGTTATTATTATTATTATTATATATATATAAAGTTTGTATGAGATTGATATAATTAAATTTATATCAATCCATTAATTTAAACTTTTAGATTGATTTATAGTTTAACATAATTCAATAGTTTGTTGATTAAAGTCAATCAATAACATTAATTGAAATTTTGATTAATTTAGAATAAATTTTGTAGAATTAACTACAATTAATATTTCTCTATCCAAGTACAAACTAAAAAAATAATAAACTTCAATCAATGTGACTCATTCAATAATGCTGATCAATTTTAATCAGTGCAAATAGTGTCTTCGATCATTAGATTTCAATAGGGGATACTTGTTAGGGATAGAACTTTGAACAATAAAGATAATAACCCAAAGCATGTGGGTGGTTCAAAGTGGAGACATGAAGTAAAGTAGGAAGCCAAAGAAGGGGTTCTCGTTCTTGATTTCTCTTGCAAACCTTGAGCACCTAAAGTTATGATACAAGATCGTTTTGCCTGAATTGTGCATGCAGCCCGAGGAAAGTATGTTTCGTTGTTCGCTTTACCGTTCACATCTGCGATTAGGCTATTTTCCACCCTTGATCGAGACCCTAAGTTTCATCTTTGGGTAGTTTCAAACCTCTTTCGCTCGTTTTCTTGTTTAGTTTAGTTTCATAGTTGTAATCGTTTGTGTTTGTTAGGGCTTTAAGTGGTTCTCGAACGGAGTTGGACTAGGAAGAGCGTTGAAGATTTTATGTTACTTTGAGGCTAAAGCATAAGGGATTCATAACCTCAATTTGGTGTTATATCTTTGTTGCTATGAAACCTAGAAAAAAATATATAGGATAATTGGTTAAAATAGGTCTTTTTTTAAAAAAATTTATTGGTTAAAATAGGTCATTTTTTCAAATTATTTATTGAAATTGGTCTTTTTTTGTTTTCTAGTGGTGTTGTACTTGTCTCTCCAAAGGATGTTGTTGACTGAGAAATTTCGGCCAATTACAAGCTGTTATCTTAAATTTAATGGCGAATTTAAATTAAATTTTAAATTTTGGGACAATATTTCTCAAAATTAAATAAAATCAAAATTGGTTTATCTTGAATTTGGGTCAAAATAAAACCGACTAAGTAAACCAAACCATGAAATCCAAGCCCAAAGGCCCATAAGGGCCCATGCCCATGATTCATGAGAACTCTATAAATAAGGGAAGTTCTCTTTATTTAAAAGGTGGAAAATTTTCAGAACTCTAGAGAGGAAATTTGCCTAAGCTAAAGTCTCTCCAAACTTCTGAAGATCAAACGGCTTTTCGAAGTTCAAAATCACTTCAAAAGTCAAGAAATTCCACAAGCAAGCAGCCAACTACGAAGAACACACATCTTGTTCTTCAAATCAAGAACATTCATTCAGAAAAAACGAATCAGAGGATCAAATCATAGAAATCTAACCACTTTCGTAAACTCGCCTCAAATATCAAGTTCAACTCCACGAATTTAAATTTCTCCAGAAATCTCGTATGAACAAATTGACATGCCCAGTGGAACCTCTCTACCTCTCATCTCAATCTCTCGCATAAATCAAGCAACCATAATTGGAAAAGTTACATCAAAGAACGCTGCTTCAGAAGTCTCGATCGCAACACATAACGTTGCATCGAAGGCCACTGCTTTAAGAACTTATGCTAGACCTATCACGCGCAATCGTTCCAAGTCCATCGAGATCAATGAACAACAATTGACACCTAAGGGAATTGCGAAAAGGATTGTGAGGCAAATAGAAGGATTTTCTGATGAAATTTCCATAAAAGATAACCCGTTGTTCGACCAAGTCACTCCTCCCGTCGATCAACCGAAAGAGACGTCGAATCCTGATGTGATGTCTGTTATGATGGCTGGAGATGGAGGCGGTGACCAAATGGCAGAAATTGAAAGAAAGCTCGAACAAATGATGAACATAATTGAGGAAAGAGACTTAGAAATCGCTTATCTAAAAAATCAGATGCAGAACCGAGAGACGGCTACATCAAGCTAGAGCCCATATGAGCAAGTTAATGACAAAGAGAAGAACGTTCTCTTGGAAGGACAACCACAACAACACTCAACTTAAGTCGCTTCCTTGTCCGTCTAACAGTTGCACGACATGATCACGAACACTATCAAAGCTCAAGGTGGTGGGCTAGTTCAAAGCTCTCTTTTGTATTCCAAGCCCTATACAAAGAAAATAGACAACATAAGAATGCATGTCAGGTACCAACCACCTAAGTTCCAATAGTTTGATAGAAAAGGAAACCGCAAGCAACATGCCGCTCATTTCATAGAAACTTGTGAAACTGCTGGCACCCGAGGTGACCTTCTCGTCAGGCAATTTGTCCAGACATTAAAGGGGAACACATTCGATTGGTATACTGATTTGGAGCCTGAGACAATAGATAGCTGGGAAGAGCTAGAAAGAGAGTTCCACTGATTCTATAGCACATGACGCACTGTCAGTATGATCGAGCTGACAAATGCGAAACAAAGGAAGGGTGAGCCTGTCGTCGACTATATCAATCGATGGCGAGCTCTTAGTCTTGACTGTAAAGATCGCCTAACTGAAACATCCGCAATCGATATCTGTATCCAGGGTATGCATTAGGGACTTCTATACATCCTGAAGGAATCAAGCCTCGCACCTTTGGGGAGTTGACTCCCCAAGCTCACGATATGGATCTGAGCATTGATGCAAAGGGAAACAAAGATTCTTTAGTCCTAGAAGCGCGTAAGGAAAAGAAGGACTTCAAGCCCACAGAAAAAGTTACAAAAAATGTGGCAAAATAGTCAATGACCATCGGTGCAACTCCATTAAAATTTTTCTCAAAAGCAAAGGAAAAAAAAGCTGAGAAATGACCTGTTGTAGATCAATGACATCATCTAATACTGTAAGAAAGACAAGAAAAAGTCTATCCATTTCCAGACTCCAATGTTGCTGAGATGTTAGAGCAATTGTTGGAAACAAAACTCATCCAGCTTCCCAAATGTAAGCATCCCGAGGAGTTAGGCAAAGTAAATGATCTGAACTACTGTAGGTATCATCACGTCGTCAGCCATCCTATAGAGAAATGCTTTGTTCTCAAAGAGTTGATTCTGAGGTTGGCCAAAGAAAAGAAAATCGAGTTGGATCTAGAGGAAGTAGCACAGATAAATCACTTCACTGTGGTTGCTCAGCCTATAGCACAATCACCCAAGAGTGCAACATCGCTTGAGTCTCCATGCTTGATTCAATTTGGATCCTTGGAGCCTGTTGTTGTTCATTTTCAAAAGAAATCCTCAGACCACAATCTTAAAGAGGAAACCTTTCAACAAGAATGTGCCCTAAGAAGATCCATGTCAGTGCCAACTGAAGATGAAAATGGAGGTTGGACCGTTGTAACACGTCGTAGGAGGCAAAAGCATATCTATGTTCATAAAGAATTGCGCTTATTTCAAGAGCCAAAGAGGAATAGATTTTCAAAGAAACGAGGCAAAAGAATTGCAAGGAAATCCAAGCCCGTCATAGAGGAGTGCAAAAATTTTCTACGAGTGCCTCATGCTGTAACATTGGCTGATTTCTTTCCAAAGAAATTTTTATGTCATGGAAAAGAGAAGGCGATAGACATTGCTACATGTCATGGGATTTGCACAAGTGATGACTCGACAAGTTCTTCAAAGGCTGCTACTGAGCCTAAAGGTTTATCCCCTTTCAATATAGAGGATTTGTTATCAATCCCTCAGACGGACAAAAACTCTCTTATCGAGGCATTGCTAGACTCAAGTAGTGAAAATGCTAAAGCACCTAGAGTCCTTTTTTTTTAAAACAAGGTAACCACGCCCGTCCCTAGGCTAGGCACCGGAGACATCTAAGGAGTAATAAGCACCTGGAGTTTTTGTGCATAGTTTGCCATGCATGTCGATAAATTTCACTGATGAAGACCTGTTGTTGGGATTAAAACCTCACAATCGTCCTTTGTATCTCTCGGGCTACATATGAGAGCAAAGAATTGGGCGAATTCTCATCGACAATGGTTCAGCGGTCAACATAATACCTAAGGTTACCTTGAAGCAACTAGGCATTTCTATAGAAAAGCTCTCAAACACCAAGTTGTTAATTCAAGGTTTCAATCAAGGTGGACAACGAGCGATTGGCATGATTCGGTTAGAGATCGTCATTGGCGAGTTGAGTGCTGATGCTTTATTTCATGTTATAGATTGCAAGACAACATATCGACTACTGTTGGGACGTCCATGGATCCATGAAAACCGAGTTGTCGCTTCATCGTTACATCAATGCTTTAAATTTTATCAATACGGTATCAAGAAAGTAGAAGCTAGCACAAATCCGTTCTTAGAGGTCGACTCTTACCTCACTGATGTAAAGTTTTATACAAAGAACGAGGACGTAGAAAAGATAGTTGCAGAAGAGGCTCCCTCAGTAAAAGTGAAGGATAAAGCTAAGCTAGAGCCGGAGGCCGATGTCAAAAAGAAAAATGTAGAGGGAAAAGATAAGTCGTGCCATATAAAGAGTGAGGCTTCAAAAAATCCAGTAGCTTCTCAGATTTCGAAAGACGAGAAAGCTTCAACATCACCTATCTTACGCTATGTTTCTTTGTCTCGACGAAAAAAGGGCGAAGCACCGTTTGTCTAATGTTCAAAAAATTTAAAAGTAGGTGATATCGAAATGTTGAAAGAAAATTTCACCACTCCTTTGACAAAGATGACAAAGCAATGGAGTCAGAGAAATGCAGATGTTAAGGTGAAAGCGACTTTGCCTGAGAGACGAAGTAAAGATGAGTTCACCCCAATGCGTACAAACTTCTGGCCAATGCAGGGTACGACTTCACGACTCATACAGAGTTTAAGCGCTTAAGTATCTTTGATGATCAAGGTGAGCTTTCATCGACCCAAAATAAACTATTGAAGAAGGGTTACACTCTGCCCACGTCAAGAAATGGACTCGGATATAAGTCTCTTGAACCAGTTCGCATAACACGATGGGAGAAGGCAAAGGTGGCCGATTCCAACCACATAACAATTGAAGAGCTTGAAAAATCAAAGGAAAAGAAGAATGTTGGTCATAGGGTACCCGCCTTTAAACGCATTGGACCATCAACGTCTCGTGTTTCAGCGCTTCAAAGGTTGGGTACATAAAAAAGAAAAGAGAACGAAACATTTGCTACCGCCAATGAGACACATTCACCTATCTTTGAAAGATTGAGTAAAGCCATGGGTGGAGCGAGAACATCCTCAACTTTAGATGGAGCACGACCATCAGCCTTTCAAAGGTTAAGCAAGCTGAGAAGGAAAATAGAAAATACAGGTTCAACTACTGATAAGACCCGATTGTTGGCTTTTCAAAGATTGAGCATAACCACGACAAAGTTTGAAAGGAATACCACGTCATTTTTTTACCGAATCTCTCATGAGCCTTAGAGAAATTTTCAAAAACGAGTCATCGAGTAAAATAAAAAGCGATGAAGACATATGCAGTGTTGTTCTATCCCGTATGAAGAGAAAAATATTTGTTACAGCTGAAACAGAAGGTTCGCTAAGGGTACAGCGACATGATGTTATCTTCACTAACCCACGAGAAAAGAATATAGAGCAAGAGGAAAATGAGTTTTCATGCCATCACATCACTATTGTAGAAGAGATAGAGGTTGAGATGGGTGAAGAGGACGTTGATGAAGCGCCACTTCCATTAGAAGATTGCATTCAGTAGACAGTGGACGAGCTTAAGGAAATAAACCTTGGCAGGAATGAAGAGTCGTGCCCAACTTTTATAAGCACGTTGCTTATGCCCGAGGAAGAGTTGGAGTATCTGAGTCTACGTACTACGTAGAACGATATCTTTCTTGGTCATACAAGGAAATGCCAGGACTTGATCCAAAAGTGGCAGTCCATTGCCCAGCTGTTAGACCTGGGTCTCGATAAATTAAGCAAGCTCAGCGACGTTTTAGACCAGAACTTATCCCGCAGATAGAAGCTGAAGTGAATAAGTTGATTAAAGATGGGTTCATCCACGAGGTAAAATAGGCAAAATAGATCGCCAACATTATTCTATTAAGGAAGAAGAATAGGAAACTTCATGTTTGTGTAGACTTCCGTGACCTAAATACAGCATGTCCAAAAGATGATTTTCCATTAACCATCACTGAAATCATGGTTGATGCCACTACGGGACATGAAGCTTTGTCTTTCATAGACAGATCATCAAGCTATTATCAGATAGGGACGGCTCTTGAAGATGAAGAAGTGACAGCCTTCCGAACCCCGAAGGGAAAATACTGTTACAAGGTCATGTCGTTAAGATTGAAGAATGCTAGTGCAACCTATCAGTGAGTAATGTAGAAATTTTTTTATGATATGTTGCACAAATGTGTTGAATGTTATGTTGACAATCTCGTGGTTAAATCTGTAAAGCAACAAGATCACCTAGAAGATCTGAAGGTAGTCTTTGATCGACTTAGAAAGTATCAACTGAAGATGAATCCTCTCAAATGCACATTTAGAGTAACTTCGGGAAAATTTTAGGTTTCGTCGTAAGACACTGATAGCGCTAATTAATAGCACTATTTAAGCCTCCAAAACCTTGTAATTTACTCAGAAAATAAGTAAGCAAGCGAAGAAAATAGGGAATTCAACTCAAACATCTGCAATTATTCGTATATGCCAGCTAAAAGTAAACGCATCAGCAAAACTGTGCATTATGCATTTTTTAGATGCCAAACGCGAGTATAAGCGCAGAAACTAAGCATAAATCTGCTGACGTGTCTTATGTTCGTAGAAAAGCTTTACAAAGATGGAGCGGATGAGTCAACTGGACAGAAAAGGAAAAAGTTAACTGGCAATCAAATTACGGAATCAATGGGAGCAAGACGGAAATATTGGAAAATCGAATATTCTAGAAGAACGGCACAAGGATTGGACGTGATCAACAAGAAACCCTAGACATTATAAATAGAAGATTGATCGAAGAAGAAGGTGTGCCAATTCAGAAGGTAAGCTACCATTTATGGGTGCTCGAGACACCAGGGTCTCCTTGAAGATCTCGGTGGTTTCTGTCCATCTGTAGACCTTGAAGGATTGAGTACCAATACGGTGTTGTAGATGATGAAGCCATTGGCAACAATGACCTTGACTCTATTACTCCATAGATAGCTAGTTGTTCCATTGCATAGCTTACTCTATTTTTTTTTTTTTTTTTTTTTTTTTTTGTAAAAGTAGTTGTAGTGCTTTCTTGAATATTAATTCACAAGTTCTTTATTTCAGAATTGATCTCCTGTAAACTCTTTATGCGTTGGTTAAGACTTAATAAAGTAGTGAAGTTAAGTAGTATGGCTAGTTAATTTAAAGATCAAGTAAAAGGGGAAAAAGAGTAAGAACAGCAGTTGTATCAACTATTCATGAGTCGAATTGCTTAGCTTTTGCCTTGGAAAAGAGAATGTTAAGGGCTTAACCTCACCGTGATCACTAGGTAATGCTTAGTCTTAAGTGTTTTTAGAGGGATGTTAGGAATAACCATCTCACTAGTTGTATACGCAAGGCTTGTGCTTAAAAGTAAACCTACGGGCATTGTACCGGCAAGTTGTAGTCAAGTACTCTGGAAGGGGACCTGAAGTTTGGTCTAGTATGTACGAATTTTCTCATGATAACTTAACTTACTTTGAATTAATCCTTACTACGAACCTCTCTTCATTAGTTAATTCATATAGAATTAGGAAACATAGTTAATTTGGATTTCAGATAAAGCATAATTGTGGGAGATTGATTTTGTAATGTTGTTATTGAATTAACATGCATCGGCTCGCTACCCACGTATGCTCACTTCCAGCTTACTCGAAAGAGGAACCTGGCGGAAAAACCAGTAAATTACGTTTAGTATGGTACAAAGTCTTTTGCAACATTAAACGGGGTTAAATTTTAATCTCGCTAGCGCGTGCGAAGCTCTGAGCCTAATCATGCAGAACTGCAGCGGAAGCTGAGTTCTACACCCTTGAATGCGGAAGTATTCATTTGGATGGGAAGTGCGATTTCTACATCGCCATGCAACACATCTATGCTCTTTCATAAATTTAGTTAACTAAGCAGCATTAGCACCCTCATCGGCATTAGTATTTTCAATTATTCGTTAATCCATCAAAATACCAAACCTTTTCAATCTATTCTTGTTCTTTACAATTTTTTACCCTTTTCAAGGAAGGAAAAAAAAAGAGAGTCAACTCGTGAAAATGGGGTATAATTAAAAAAAAAAATAATAGAACATTAGAAAGAATGATGCTCACCATAGGCAAGACCAACTTTAGGCGTTCTGCATCATTTGAGGGGCCTTCAAAGGGGGTGCAATCCATTTCTGGAGATTTGGCTACCTTCTTTCGTCTGTTCCAATGAAGATCCTCGTTGCTGCTACAACTCTTACCTTCACCTTCACGAATGCGTTTAAGGTGAATTACAACCTCGAGCGTTGGTGCATGTTCAGTTTCTTTCACTTCTTCTACATTCACATCTTTATGGGTTTTATGTTTAGCAGAGGTAGATCTAAAACTATCCACAAGAAGCTGGATACCATCTTCCATGTATTTTCCATGCTTTTCTGCCCACCATTCTTTGTAAGAGACAATAATTTGGGTATGAGGGTTTAACTCACGTGTTGGAATGTATACTTTTGAAGATGTTGATAGTTGAATGCAGCTTTCCAATAATAAAAGATGTTGTTGAGATTGATGCGAGGAAAATTTTTGTTTTATTGTTGGTCACATCTTGATAAAAGCCAAATTGACGACCAAATCTATACGGATTATAGGCCTCAAGCGTCCTCAACTTCCCGTGACGAGACGATAAGTAGCACGATTGAAGGATCATGAAATAGGATGCAGATGCAAATGATAATCCTTTGATATCATGGAGAGTTTCATCCTTAACTCTTGAAGGGGTGTTCGCATGCTACATTATTGCTTCACCTCGATGGATCAATTGACGAGCCTCGAAACCGTTTAAGTATCGTGCACCCCCTTCTCTAGAGAAGTAAGCCATCCCAGGACCTCTGACAGGGTTTATGACCTTATGATGAGTGCTAAAGTAGCGGGCAAGCCAACCATGAACATAATGAATAGGAAAGCAGTCGTCCGAGTGCCCAATAGAAGAAGACATGTTCAATATTTGGCCAAGACCGTAATAAATATTCGATAAAGCTGGCACGGTAAGGTTGAAGAGTCTTCCTTCGGCCATAAGGGATGCGACCTTAAACACGCCAGGACGAAGTGAGCGACCGTTTCGGAAAGGGAATACCAACAACCATAACCAACAGGAAAGAAAGGCAGCCAAGTAAGTCACATCCTTCATATTTTCTGTTATGCCAAGTAGATGAAAAATCTCTTATTCTTTTTCTGTCCAATTACGAGTCTCTAGAATAGAACCATCAAGATAATGAGTGGAATCAGGGCGCAATTTTTCTTTGATCTTCTACTAGGAGGCCTGTCGTATTTTTTCTCCCCTGTAAAGCAAAACGAGATCCATGTGACTATTGGAATTGTTTGCCTGTCTTTTTTATGGGAAGCAAGATGATGGTACGCATAAAAAAGATACTGGTAACTTGTTGGGAGGGATTCAGACCATCCATTCAGTCTTAATACATCTTTATAACCGGGAATGAATTCATCGTAAAATGCACATTTAATAAGAATACCCACCCAATTGCCACATATCCCACTGCGAAATGGATATTTCCCTAGATGATGTATGAAGGGTATTTGTTGAAGGACACTAGGCTTCAAAAAAAGCTCCCATCATGTGATTGTTGTAGTAGGTATACATGGAGGCCATTACTGTTGAAATTAATCCAGCATTCTTCAGTGCTTCAGTGTTTCGGGAGACCGTAAACTCTAGCCATTCCCAATAAAGAGCCACATAGGAAAATTTACCATTAAGCTTAAGCGAGGGACCCCAACAAATATGTTTTTTATGATTCGACGCCCTAACATCGGTTCTGGTTTCACAGATGGACTTGTTGTATGTATAGGGGAATCTAGAATCCATGTTGTAGCAGTTGTATGTTTATGTAAGGATCTCTTTGTAGACCAATCTAATAGAAAAACTGAATCTCTAGAATCAAGCCTCATCTCTCTGTATGGTTCGTCAATTGGAAGAATAGTGCCCTCACGAAAAGGCTGATCCTTGTGGCTCAGAACAATGAGGCTATGCTCGGTAGAGTTTGAAATCTTTGTGAAATAGGCCATTGTCTTGCTTTAAAAAAAAGGGATCATTAGAATCACGGAGTTTCATAAGCGATCTATGAGGACAGACGAAATTTAAAAATGATATGATGGAGATTAAAAAAAAGGAAAAAAAAATGAAAAAATAGGCCAAGGTTTTGGTAAAATTTTAAATGCCTCATTTGGTGTATCTCTAAGTATCCACGACACTCCTTCGCTTCATGTGAGAAGTGTCTTGCAATTTCTCCTCAGCATCAATAGCCTCTTAGAGCATCAAGGGTCTCTCAAGGAGTCAAGGGTCTCTAAAGGCATCAAGGGTCTCTTATCGCATATGGTCATTTATTGCGTCTCTATAAAATGAAAAGTGTCTTTACAACAACTTTCCAACCTCAAGTGTCTCTTATATGGGTTGGTGAGCACCGCAGCCGAAACGCCGTAGTGACATCACTGAAAGGGACATGGTGAGCACCGCAGCCAAAACACAGTAGTGACATCACTGAAAGGAACATGGTTTGCAGCCGGTTAAGACGTTGTACTTGCATGAGCAGCCGGTCAAGAGGTTGTACTTGCATGAGCAACCAGTCAAGAGGTCGTACTTGCATGAGCAGCCGGTCAAGAGGTTGTACTTGCATGAGCAGCCGGTCAAGAGGTTGTACTTGCATGAGCAACCGGTCAAGAAGTTGTACTTGCATGAGCACCAATCAAAAGGTTGTACTTGCATGAGCAGCTGGTCAAGAGGTTGTACTTGCATGAGTAGCCAGTCAAGAGGTTGTACTTGCAGCAGCAGCCGGTCGAGAGGTCGTTTATAGCCCATCCCGCAGCAAGGTCGTTTGTAGCGCATCCCCCGACAAGGTCGTTTATAGCCTATCCCCTGACAAGGTTGTTTATAGCACATCCCTCGACAAGGTTGTTTATAGCGCATCCCCCAACAAGGTTGATTATAGCGCATCCCCTGATAAGGTCGTTTATAGCGCATCTCTCGACAAGGTCGTTTATAGCGCATCTCTCGACAAGGTCGTTTATAGCGCATCCACGAAGCAAGGTTGTTTGTAGCGCATCCCTGCGACAAGGACATTTATAGCGCATCCCCGCGACAAGGTCGTTTATAGCGCATCGTCGCAACAAGGTCATTTATAGCACATCCCCGCGACAAGATCGTTTATTGCGCATCCCTGTGACAAGGTCGTTTATAGTGCATCCCCTCGACAAGGTCGTTTATAGTGCATCCTCGCGACAAGGTCGTTTATAGCACATCCCCACGACAAGGTCGTTTATAGCTCATCCCCACGACAAGGTCGTTTATAGCGCATCTCTGCGACAAGGTCGTTTATAGCACATCCCCGCGACAAGGGGCATCTATAGCGCATCCCTGCGACAAGGGGCATCTATAGCGTCTCTTATGAGGCAAAAAAAAAAAACAATGACCATTTATTAGAGAAAAAAAAAGTTTGAAATTTTGAAAGAAACTAAAAACTGTATTGACTTTTACAAGAAAACAAAAAAGAAAGAAAAAAAAAGCCCTCTGTTTTTATAATTTTGAAAGAGAAAAATTTTGAGGAAGAAAAAAAAGTTTGTTAAAAAAAAAGTTTCTTAAATGTAATAATCGTTAAAAAAAAAAAAAAAAAAGCAATGACCATTTATTAAAGGAAAAAAAGTTTGAAATTTTGAAAGAAACTAAAAACTGTATTAACTTATATACAGTTTTTAGTTACTTTCAAAATTTCAAACTTTTGACATAAAAAGATGGATTCAAAAATAAAAATCACTTGAAATTATAGTAACACAAAAATATCGAAAATGGGGGTTTGGAAAAAAAGTGTTTAGAATAAAAAAAGAAAAAAAGTGGTTATTTAAAAAAAATGATAATAAATGAACTCATTGAAAAAAAAAATTCTGTTTTCCATACTTTTATTTTAGAGTTAAAAAAAACATAAAAAAAGGAAACTGATTAACGTGGAAAATGAAAGCAAAAAATAATAAAAATAAAAGTAGACAATTGTGAAAAAAAATAAATAATAATTAAAAATAAATAAAATCTAATAACAATATCATAAGATGTTTTAGGGTGTGTTTGTTTTTTGGACATGAGGAGTGGTTAATAACCACTCTTCAAAAACCCTCAATTTATTTTTTTGTAGTAAAAAATTACTGTTAACCACCCTATCAAATCTCACATTAAATTTTATTAAATTTCGCATCAAATATATCACTCAACCATTATTAACCTCAATTTTCAAACAAGTAGTTAATTATTCAAATATCATTAACTTCAATCTCCAAACGAATAGTTAACCACTTCAAACTACTGTTAACCATTCATTCTCTTCCATTCCACTCTACTCTTTTCTACAAAAAAAAAAAAAAAAAAAATACACTTACAAAAAAACATGGCTGAAAACGAAAAAGGAAAAAAAAAAAAAA
>JBBMKA010078807.1:0-14643 GCA_037833695.1 Sechiopsis laciniata | reverse complement strand
GAATTAACTCTAAATCGGACCTCTTGTGTTGAATTTGCAAAGTCTAAGAACATAACAAATAAAAGGGAAGGTCTTAGGAATGTTTCAACACATATGTTTACCAATTTTATTGTCTTTTTCTTTACGAATTTGGAGGTTAAAAAGAAACATCGTAAGAACTGACCTACCTAAAATTTACCTCAAAGTTGTATAATAATTTGGTTCAAGTCACTAACTAACATAAAAATTGAGGTTATCAAAATCAAAATATGGACATAATTAAGAATAATGCGTTTCATTTTGTTTAGATACTGGACTAGTTGTGGTTCGTTGATTAGATCGGCAAGGCTTTAATTGATTATGTTTTCTTGAATGATTTCAATCAGTATGCATGAGGATCAAGTTTCTTTTTGTCTTTTCATTCCTTTTAATATCAATGAATAAAAATCACTTTATTCAGAGTTGAAGCCTATTTTGATTTATATATATATATATTCTTATTTTATAAGAAATTTGTCCTAGATGACAAATTCTAGAATTTTTATTTTAGTTATAACTTTCTAAAAATATTTCATGAAATATTTAATATCCTATAAGTTTCAAATTTCGCTTCATTAAAGTTTATATATTTCAATTTGATTCCGTCTTTAATTTTTGTCACGGTCAATTTAACGTGATTGAATCAATTGTTGCTATATTTGAATTTTTTCTAATTTTTTTTATATTGGTAGAAGTTTTCCTTTTTTTTTTTTTTTTTTTTTTTTTTTTTTTCTCCTGAAAACCCCCCATTTTCTCTTTTTTTCCCTTTAGACTTAATTCAAAAACAAAAATATATATGATCAAAATGAAGTATATGAGGTTTTTTTTAGTATTCATGAAGCATAGAAGTAACAATAACTATTACTTTATCACCTACCATACAATCAATTTTTTACACTAATATGTGTTTTTCCTTTTCCTTTTTCATTTTAAAAGTAAATTCTTGCCAAAGTTTTTTTTTGAAAAAACGCATGAATATAATGTAACTTTTTATATTACATAACCCAAAAACCAAAATGTTTAGTTTAAAAAATTATCCATCGAAGTAACTAGCTCCTGATCTTTGAGAACAAAAAATAGGAAAATTTGCAGGATTATTCAAATGTAAAAAATAATTATAAATATGATCACTTAAAAAGAAAAAAATAATTATAGTCATTGACATTAATAATTCTTTCTTATAATATTGTATTAATAATACATAATACTATATTAATGACTATTTATAATGCAGTATTAATGACTATATATACAAATACTTTAAAGTTTGCCTAGATTTGTAACTATTTTGTGAGAAGGCACATTTAATATAATTTCCCTAGAAAAAATTGTATAATTACATATTGATTATCATATTCGACACAAACATTTTTATTTTTTTGTATAATTTGAAATTGATTGAAATTCTTTCATGTTTTTTTTTGTATAATTTGAAATTGATTGATAGGTTTTAAATTGTTTTACCAAAACTAAATATATGTTTACTTTGTTCAAAGTCTTAAAAAGCATTTGATTGATTTGATAGAGCTATTCGGATATGTTAAACTTTCTTTTGGAGAGTATATATTTATTTGTGGACGAGCTAAATTTGGAATTGGCACTATGATAAATAATGATTGAAAACTTGTAATAAAGTCATTGACATTTGTGTATTAGACCTCTTACAACATTGGTTCTTGGACTCTAGTTGAAAGTCCACCAACCTTATTTGAAAATCATTTCATTTTTAATTTTTAATTTTTAATTTATGAAAATTATGTCCATAACTATTATTTAACCAATGATACTCTGATGTCTATATGTCTACTTGTATTTTAAAAACCAACCAAAATTTGAAATCTAAACAAATAATTTTAAATTGATTTTATTTTATTAGAATTCAAACACCAAGGAAAGGAAGAAAAAACAAAAACATAAATAATTATCATAAAAGACTTGATAATATTGTATGTTGTATATTGTATATAGGTAACCACTTATGTAAGGATTACTCAAATTATACAAGTAGGAAAGTATGACCCCAGGAAGTTTTAATTACCAAAATATTTTGTTTAAATAATTTCCACGTTCTCTTTTGAAAGATAAAAAAAATTTGTCCTTGATAAACTGCTTGTCGAATACTTTTGCAATCATTTATTTAAAAATATTTTCAGATGAAGAAACAGGTGATAATTTGGGCCATTGACCCTTGGAAGTATTTGAGAAAGGAGTATATAATGCTACGAGAAAAAAGGATCTTTGTAGGAGAGAATCATTCCCATTATAAACTTATATCATCGTCATAACAACTTTTTATTCTTCCCTCCACCACCTCTTCCATATTTTCCTCCTAATTTTCAATCCCCATCATCATCCTCTTTTCCTCCATATTTTCAGAGTTTAAGCTATTTGTTGGACTTCACATATGGTTGAAATTCTGTAAACAATGATTTGGTTCAAGTAAAAATACTGTATATGTATACAAGAATTTACGATTACAAACAAAACAGCAACTCCCTGTTTTCGGAATCCCCTGAATAATAATAATTCAAAAATCAAAATCTTCAAAAAAAAAAAAAAAAAAAAAAAAAAAAAGACGAAAAGGTTATCAGAAGAGCTTTTAAAAAACATGCCGATGCTATTTCCATCCTTGAGATTGAGCTCTGAAGAAAGCAGGCAGCCCCACACCAGAGTAAGAAAAACAACTTTCAATGAATTCTTCTCTTCCTAAAATACTTCATCCTATTATTAGACATTAATCATAAAAAGGGAGCCTAATAGATGGAGATTACTTGTAATGTTTTATTTCATTAGAGAAACATGTCAGTGTGCAGCAAAGGAAACATAAACAGACGAGTCACCAGTCATTTAAATAATTACACAATTCTTCAAAGAACAGAAACAAAATAAGCACACTGAGGAGAAAAGGAAAGTTATCCTGCAACCTTCCTGGGGTAATAATTGCTGCCCGGTTGAATCTCTTGGGCGGGCCTTACTAACAGATCACTAGAGGAACTGTTCCAACGAACGCCCGCTTTCATCGGCCGAGGAAGCTGCACGATAGATGGCTTGCGAGAGGAAATTGTCATATTTTCCAACTTGTCGCCGGAGTCCGAAACTCCACGTACATTATTTCCCTTGTTGATAGAGTCTGCAGCAATGTGCCCCCCAATTAGTTCCACAAAATTATTAGTCACTCCCATAACACTAATCTTAGTCCATTATTAAGCATCGGCAAGATGAAGTTGTGGCAACAAAAAGCAAGCAACTTACTAGTAGGGCTATTCCTCACAGGTGGTCGGTATACAGGTTGTCTGACAGTGCTCTTCATAATTTTATCATTCTTACTTGCATCCTAAGAAAAGAAATAGACAAAACAAGACAACAATGGTTAGAATCGTGTATCGCCGACCAAACTCTGTCAGTTATCTTTATTGTTCGTGTGCCTGATTGTTTTGGTAGCCAGGAGAAGAGGGCAATGTGTCACCTGGTTCATTAAATCCAACTTCCTCTGCACACCTGCAAGATGGTTTTGATTATGATTCAGAAATCAAAGGTTGTCCCAACTGGACAAAGTTTTTCAGCTTACTGAAGTTTTAATAAATGAAAGAAGTATCAAATAAACATACCAGGAGGAGGGGTACCAGCAATCGGCAGTCTAGCACGAAGAGATGGTGGAACATAGTAGCAACTCTGCTACAAATTAAATAAATATAAGAAATTTTAAAATGAATTCCTACACAATTGTTGATCATTTATTAGATGAAATCTAAATGCCTTTACTTGGAAGAAGGGATGTTGGAGGACTTCAATAGCTGTTGGTCTCTTGGATGGATCCCAAGAGCAAAGAGACTGCAGACATAAAATAGAAGAAGGTGCATCAATCAAATGAAGAAACACAAAAGGAAGAGCAATGTTGTTTAAAACCATTTAACAGACACCAAGGCGAAAAAGTTTCAACGGTAATCTAATTCTTTACTTACAGCAATTAGATTGACAGCATCTTCACTGGCTGAAGGCATAACAACAGAGAGATTAACTCCATTCAACTGCAAATATGAACAAAAAAATGCATCAAACACGTTTTTTACATGGTTGTTTGTACCAAAAGTTACTGGCATTATAAAAAGGATAATGAGAGCAACCTGCGGGAATTGATAATTGATGTTCCTTGCAAGAAATACTCCATCAGACCATGTATCCATATTTGGAGTGCCAAGTATACTGCATATTTTGTATATTTGGTCTATTTCACTGCATGAAACAAATAAAGGAAAACCTTTAAATTAACTAACAATTTCAACTATAGAATGGACAACAGCCAGGCCTTTCATTTTCAGGTATTATTGATGAAAACCCATCACAGGCATGGTTTCGAAACAGAATTGCACGCACAAGGGAGGTAACAATAAACCCTCATAAGGATTACATGATACAGACTAAATTTTGAAAGAGAAAAGAAAAGAGCAGGAAGCAAACAAAACTAAAAGATTGCACGTACCACATTAATACAGAGTTCATGATTATCAATCTATACGCATAAATATACCATTTTTTATTGGAAACATAAATATACATATATATTTGAAAAATCAATCTACAATATATTATCTCTTATATTCCTGACAGTACAATCAGCTTACGGACACCTCAATCAGACATATTAGAGGGAAATAGATGACGAAAAGCCAGAAAGTTTTTTAAAAGATAAGACAAGCAATTAGATTTCCATTAATTAAAAGCATTGACAGGAATTGAAACCAAGAGGATGGGCATATTTTACAGAAATTGGTGACACAAAAGAAACCAGCAAGTTAATTTAAAAAAAAAAAAAAAAAAACCATCAGTATTTTGACTGGGCTATAACTTTTGTGCATGAAGTATGACATGTAACATGTGGAGGAGCACACCTTGCTCCAGGAAAAAGAGGACGAAGAGTAAACAACTCTGCCATAATAGCACCCATTGCCCACATATCTGGAAATAGTAAAAAAGAAGTAAGCATCTATTGGGCTAGCTAAGTTTTATTGGATTTGGGGCAACTAAAAAGTTAAAGTCTGTTCCTCACCAACTTTAGGACCATAAAGATAGGCCTGAAGCAGGACCTCTGGAGCTCTATACCTGAGACAAGATTAGAAGTTACTACACGGCATCTCTGCATCAACGGTAAGGACAGCAAGAAAATACATCATCATTTAAAACAGGCAGTGATGAGAGGCACTTACCATCGGGTGGAAACATACTCAGTATAGGGTGGTATTGCACTAGTTTCACGAGCAAGCCCAAAATCAGCAAGTTTTATTAGGTCCTTAGCAACTAATAAATTTTCTGGAAAGAAAGGCTAATGTTAAATGAATAAAAAAGGAGAAAGAAGGTCTACTTCTACTGAAGCTATTATAGATACACATAATAGAGAAAAATATGCAAATAACTCTCCTTGTTGGGAATGGGAATGCAAACAAAGTGAAGTCCCACTATGGTTAAATAAGGTGTAGATCATGAGTATATGAATGAGGACAACCAACCATCTCCCAGAGGTCTTTTGGGTAAACCAAAAACAAAACCATGAGTTCATGCCCAAATATCCTATAATGTGAAGTTCCATCGAGGGTTGTCTTTCCCTCCCCCTTTGGCACAACAAGAGTCGACACTGGCTTTTGGCGACATCCAACCATCCTTCGTGTCTTTTTCTGACAGTCTTCACAATTTTCCCAAACTGGCTTATCTTCACTAACTAAACAATGAGGTGACTTCCTCCTCCATGTTATAAAAGGCTATTGAGGCGAGGCTTATGCCTTGAGGCGAAAATTGGCTTATCTTCACTAACTAAACAATGAGGTGACTTCCTCTCCCATGTTTTAAAAGGCTGCCTTGAAGCTTGTCTCAAGGCAAGGCTCTAACTTTTAGCAGGCGAGGCTCTAACTTTTAGCCTCGAGTCTTACGCCTCGTAGAATAGTTAGAAGAATAGTGTTAATATTTTTCATTCTTATAATATAAGGGTTTGAACCATAACAATATAGATTTTCTCTTATGGATTCTTTTGTTAAAAAGATACAACGTTTCAGAATCGTCAATTTAATTTTGATCATGGCTTATTTTCCTCTAGCATCTCTTTTTGGAGTTCTTAGTTGTATTCACTATAGGTGCTTTCACTATAGGTGCTGGGAGAATTCACTTAATGTTTCATTCATCAATAAAATTGTTTCTTATTCCAAAAAAACTCAATCCTATTAGTGTTGGTGTTAAGTTTAATGTATTTTTACATAAATATTATGCTACCATACAATTTTACACAAATTTAGATTTTTTATCATATTTTTAATTAAAATTGAGGCTTACGCCTCATGCCGCCTCGAGGCTTTAGCCTTTTAAAACATTGCTTCCTCCTAAACCAATTATCATCGGACGATTGAAGGCAATTAATCAAGTATTCATCTGTAGTAGGATTTGATTTTGGCCGGTGTAGTTGGCTAATTTATCCCCAATCTCTTCTCTCCCTATCTCCTATCTTCTATCTTCTTTGTGAACTTTTTCACTATATAAATGAAATTGTTTGTTTCATTTACGAATTCTATCATACACCCTAAGAATCCTGATTCAAAATTTCCTTCCAGAATTTAGTAATCTACCCATATGGAAAGCTGCTAATTTGTATATTCATAACGTGAAAATACATCCAGCATAAAAAAAAGTCAAATAACTTCAACAGACCCTAAGATATCAAAAGATGCTAAAAAACTATGCAATCAAATCCAAAATGTTTATAGCAGGTAATCTATGCCAGATCCAAATTCGATGCATTTTACTAGACACATGAATAATGGAGATACCTGGTTTAAGGTCGCGATGAAAGTATCCCCGCTGATGCATGTAGGCAAGACCTTGAAAGACTTGGAAGCACCAATTTCTCACTTCCGCTTCTGAGAAGAGCTTTTCTTTATCCTTCATAAGTTGATAAAGATTGCATTCCTGAAACATCAAATTTTGGTAATCAAGCAAATAATATCTTTTGCATAAAACATGAACTGAGTTGCAAAAGGATGTCACTAACCATGTACTCAAATACAAAGTACAAGATATTGTTTTCCCTGATAACTTCCTTGAGTTTCACAATATTTGGATGATTCATCTTGCGTAATGACTGTCATATTACAATAATGAAAAATGAATTAATTTTAAAACAAGTAAAAAAAATTAGGAAATCAAGTTGAGAAGAAAAAAGAAAAATTAAGGATGCTCACCTTCACTTCGCTCAGATTGACACACTCCTCCCATGTGTAATATTTTTTCTTCATTTTCTTAATTGCAACCTGTTGATTTAAAGGTGAGAAGATTGTAAAAGATCAAAACTACTAGAATCTCAGATAATCTTGAGAAAAACAGCAGACACTTACAACTTCCCCAGTCTGCTTATTGATAGCTCGCCAAACACTCCCAAAAGTGCCATCACCAACTTCCTTGATTAACATATACCTTTAAAACAGCAACAAAATGATTAACAAATGCACTGCCAAATATATTGAACAAATAAAATGAGAGAGAGTCAACTGTGGAAAACCACTAACCTCTCCATTTTTTCTTGCAGAAGCACAAAGACAGCCTCTTTTATTCAAAAGAAGTAGAGAAACTTGAAAGTGATAACTTGGATTTATCTTTTGTATAAAGACTAAGAACAAAACAATAGTCTTGCACCGATCTAACAAAAACCACCACTAATTTTCCATGGTAAAATGCAAAAGCACAAAACCCAAAAAACTATGACGAGCAGACTGTGCAGCTTTATTCATTACAAAATCTGCAGCCTCAACTTAGAGACAGGAACAGGATGGCAATACATAACAAGCACCACTGCACATGTTGAACCTTGAGACGAACTGTTCAAACCAACAACTGAGCAGTTGGAAGTACCAGATAATTACTATCTTATATTGAAGCTACCTCATAATTCAGCATCGAGATTGAAGATACAACCTCCAATACGAAATGTCGTGACTCTCTACATCACCAATCAGGAACAAATAATAAAAGCTTGACTAGCAGAGATCAATAAGATAGTCTTGACTTTGGTAGTAGCAAAAACAAGATTCAATGTTTCATTAACAGAACTCAACTCTGTAGGAAAAAAGGACTGGCGTTAGCATTATACATAAAACAAATTAAATTTGAAAACATTGCAACAAAACAAAAGTAGAAGCTACATCACAGCATACCCCTGCAGAAGTTTTCCCTAGAAAGGGGTCCGGATGCTGCATCAACAACGCTCTGCATCCAAAATAATAATAATAATAATAAAAACCAAAAAGGAAATTATCTTTAAAAAAGAAACTGGAAATTAATATTCACCAAAACAGGGTAGAATAGTCCATACTTGAACAGTTGCAGTATTGATCCAACATGTATCTTAAAAAGTAATTTCATTCCGCCTCCTGAGCTGATCATTTAGAGGAACTTGAGCACTAAGTGCAATTGACAAAGGAAACCAAAAGAAAATCTCCAAGTACAAGGAAACGCCAATCAAGAACTTCCCGGAAAGAACAAACTTGATGGTGGAAGGATTTAGTCGAAATAGAAGCAAGCTCCATATCTTGAGAAAATCTAAAAAGCCCTTTATATCCAAGCCCTCAAAGACCTGATATTTCAGAATACCACCATCAATGCATTAGAATAAAGGTCAGTAGAATTTTGATCAAGATGTAGCACTAGCGAATCTTACTTCTTTTTTTTTTTTTTTTTTTTTGAAAGCTAGGGAATCTGATCAGAAACAGAAAGTAGCAGGTAAACGAATCTGATCACAACAGACAAATTATTGCAACACAATCAAAACAAGAGGCAAAACTTGTTAGAGAAGAACAGTCAAGCAAATGCCAAAAATCACCATCAAGAAAGAAAAAAAAAAAAAAAAAAACCCTAATTCACCAACCGACCTCTTGTGAAGCCTTCAAATTCACAAATGTATGCAAGCGCAGCAGAAACAGAGATAAGGAAATTAAATCATGTAAGAACAAAGAAACCTAAAACCCCAAACACTGAATCCGAACAATCAATCCAATCCGTGAATTGAAGAACGTCCTACATCGATTCACAAGTAAATAGAGAAATGGAATTGAAATGAATGGATACCGAAAAATGAAGAAGCATAAGCTCCGTCGCCAAGAAGGGGAAGAATTGGTATCCAGAGCTTCCCTCAAATCTGATCAAAGCCACCAACAACAACAAGCTGAAGCTTACCTAATTTCCCAACACGATAAACATGGATGCCTATTTACACGCCTCAGGTTTTTGTTCTCTACGGCCACACCCATTTCTTTCTAATCTGCTCTCGGCTTTCGACCGCAATCATCTGCTGGTTGGTAGAGATGTCCACCAGTAATCTCCGTCCCGTGAAATTCGCATTTTTTTTTCCAGGGGAATCGTGTTTCTTTTTCTTAATTTTAATATTTACATCTATTTAATTAATAAAATTTTCAAATAGTTCATATTTATTGAAATGTATGTATCAATTTTCAATTATGTAGTTAATAGTTAAAGAAAAACACTTATTTTAATAAATATTTCTACAAAAGTAAAGATGAAGTTAGAAAAAATGAGAAAATTACAAAAAATTAAATAAATATATAACGGTTGGGGATCGCGGAAACGGGGATGGAGAATGCATTTTCCGACGTTGTTTAGCTCGTGTGGAATTTTTCTTTCCCGCTCACTCCTCCATTCCCTGCCTAAACGGGGATGGCTCCGCGGAAAAAATGGACATCCCTACTTGTTGGAATATAACAAAAGCTTCCGTCATACCCAAACTTTCATGTTTGGTAGCTGGTTTAATTTGTGTCCTAATCTATTTTGCTTTTCTTCAAATTAAAATCAAATCAAGTTCAAGTCTTCATTAAGGTATGACCTATTTTTTCATGACTAAAATTTAGGTAAGGGTGGATAAGTATATTGGAAATACTTACCACCATGTTAGACCACATTTTTCTACACTTTAGGATTTCTCTCTTCATCAATCAAAGTCAATTTTTAAAAAATAAATAAATAAAAAGATGTAGTCCAAAATGTTGGTAAGTATTTTCAATATACTTATCTACCCTTACCTAAGTATTGCTCCTAAGAGATTGAGTATCTTGATTACCATGATTCTTTTGTATTAATATTAGAATACCTGGTATCTTAACATTCCCAGTCATCTTAGAATTTCCATTCGAAGGGCATCCGACAACATTTGGATGCCCTTTTGATAGGTCAGTTTCCAAAATTCCCATAGAGAGGGAATCGTCTTTTAACGATTTTTTCCTTTATTTATTTTAAATATTTACATTCATTTATTTCCTTTATTTATCTATTTTTAAATATAAATATAAATTAGTGTTGTATATCTCAAATTACTTTTTAATTAAATTGAAGTGTTTTTTTTTTTTTTTTACTTTTTGAATAATGGTTTGCATTTATAAAATTAAAAATAAAATAATAAAATACAAAGTTGATATTATTTCTTTCAAAATTTTCTTTTTTCTTTTTAATTATATACATATAAGCTATTACAAATTACAATTAATTATATAATTAACTTTTTAAAATTTATAGTTCATTATATGCATGTGTAATTATTTTTCTGACCACTGTACATTACAAAATTAGGATATAAGAAACTTTTTTTTTTAATAAAACATAAATTTAATTTAATATAAACAAATGTTATATAGATTTAAATAATATTAAATTAATGGAAAATCATATAAATATTATAAAGATATTAAATTGGGGTCATCTCAAGTACGATTACTATAAAAGAAACACACTTATCTAAATATTATCCACTATTCCAATATTCGTAAAAAAGTATTCGTGCAAAACAAATGTAATGATCTAAGAATGTGGACATCTATAATACCTGACATCTAAGATTCTAAATTTCTTATTATCGAAAAGTGAATGGCCGCTATGTATTTAAATGAGCTCCTTTATGTAGAAGTTGTTAAGTCAATTTTGTCAACTTCTATAAAAACGGATAGAAATAGGTCTATACAACAAATGGTTGAGTGTACTGCTCATCATCTTAATTTACCGCTATTATTTTTTCCCTTGAATTTATTTTGTATTGTTTCTAAGTAGCATTGGAGCTCTTTCCATAAATAAAAATAAAATCAAACTAATAGCAAGAACAGCAAAATTGTTAACTATGACATGGCAAATTCTACTTATAAAAGACGTCATAAAATAAATTCACAAATGCTTACATTCTCTATCATTATTGTCAAGTTACAAGGATCTATGCCACAAGAGTAAATAGTCAACTAGCATAAGTGTGTATAATAACTAAGAAATTATGAATTTAAATGAATTAATTTCTATAAAAGTTGCTTAGTCAAATTTATCAGCCTCCTATAGTGGTTAGAAATGAGTTTATTCATTAAGTTGTTGTGATGTAGTGGTTATCACGTTAGTTTTACATGTTGAAGTTCCAATTCAATCTTGGACAACAATTTTTTATTTGACCTATGCAGATAAGAATAATAGCTCAACTGACATAAGAGTATACGCCAATAATTAAGAGGTCAATGGATTAAATGAGTTCCTCCTCAATCGTTTTTTAATTAAAAAAAATGTGTCATAGAAATTATCAATGTCTATCACTGCCTATCAACCAAATTAAAGTGGTAATCACATTCTATCAACTTAAAGTATTGTTTATTAGCGAATAGA
This sequence comes from Sechiopsis laciniata, assembly GCA_037833695.1. Lineage (NCBI taxonomy): Eukaryota > Viridiplantae > Streptophyta > Magnoliopsida > Cucurbitales > Cucurbitaceae > Sechiopsis > Sechiopsis laciniata. The sequence goes on along the minus strand of JBBMKA010078807.1, from coordinate 2,949 downwards.
AGTTAACAATGTGTATCAATTTCTAGTAGCGTTAGAAAGCTTGCAGATAAAAATATAGAAAAGTAATGGAAAGCTTATCAAATTCTATAAGTGATAAGAAAATAATATTATTGATAGAAAGCTTACTAATACATTTATATCATTTTTATCTGAAATATAAAACTTGTAAAACTTTAATTGAACATTTAACTTAGCAGATCAAAATTTGAAAATCAATACTCAAGAAAAATAAAAACCATTGGCAAGAGGTCACCAAAGGCTTAGCAAGGGAGAGGCATCAATTCTCAACATTTGATTTTATATTTGGCATAAAAAACTCGGAGTACAAACCATCTAATTGAACATACTTATGGACCATCTAAAGAATCTCATCTTGCACCAAAAGTTTACCTCCACTTTTTTTGAGTACTACTGTTACTCTCAAATAAATGAGAGCCAAATACCAATTTTTAAAATCAAATTCGTAACTGTAGTGTTCAACTAGATTACCATCAAATAATGAAACCAATACGCCACCAACTCTTTCGGTATATTTTAATACAAATTTTAGGGGAGAAAGACCAATAAACCCTACATAGAGAGAATTACTAGTTTTAAATAATATAAGAGTCAAATACCAATTTTTAGCATCAAATCCGTGACCGTGAGTTGAAATAATTTTACCACCATTCAAGATAACCAATACACCACCATTGTTTACACCACTTAAATCACCAATAATCTCTATTGTAATTATATGATTCACTTTTTGCAATTTACCATATTTAAAGTTTGTTACGGAGTATAAATTCGTTTCCCAAGTTTAAGATTGAGAAAACATTTGACAATTTCTTTCCAACTCTTTGAATTGTTTATAATTTTTATTTTTATTTTCTCCTTCCCTGTTATTTGCAATAGTTTACTTCATCTCCTTCCTGTATCGTTTGTTTGTTATCCAATTCCAGCAACCCATTCAAAATTGAAATTCTTAACCGAACAGAGATGGAAAGTACTATTTGCTTACATGAACACTTTGCCCAAAATAAACAAATTCATATGCAGTCAGGAAGAAATAGAGATTAATATTTTCTTCTACTTAAGTGCTCCAACCAAAAATGTTACATAATTTAGAGAGCATATATATAAACAAAAACAAGTTGTTTTTCCTAACCTCTTTTTAGTAGCTCTGTAGTGGAGAAAAGAGAGTTTAAAATAAGCCTGTGGAGAAAAAAAAAATCTTCAATTTGGAAGAACCTCTATAGCACCCTTTACAAAGACATTGATTAGAAGGCACATGTTAGGCTGTACAAAGAATTCCGGAGACCACATTCAAACAGACTGCACGAAAAGTAAATCAACCTCTGAACTCCGAAGTACGGTTGACGAAACTATACACCATGCCTCCTTGCAGCTTGTGCAGCTTCATTAACCCCCTATTTGTCATTCATAATTTAATGGACTGGTCAAAATTTGGAATGAAAGTCTCACCAACATACGAAGAATGTTGTTCGACAAGAGCTTCCCTGACTTGCTCGGATGAAACTTTTGACAATGCAAGGCTCAATTTCCATTTCTTACATGGTGAAGCAACGATTCTGATAGACCTCTATCGTCATATGCCTTTTTAGTCTTACCTTTGTCGATACGGGCCTTGCGTACTGCATGCTGGATTTGTTTCTCATGTTCTTTTAACATTTCCTCAAGGTTTCCACCAGGAGGCATTAAGGGTCCTGAATAGTGAATTCTCTTTTTCGGAGCGTAATTCTGACGAAAGATGAACAATTTGTTAGCTACAAAACTCAAAAATATCATTGAATGCTTTCTAATAAAAAAAAATGGACCACACAGCAAAGAGAATGTTAATATCACTGGATACTTTACCAAGGCACACTCTTTTCCAGATGGCTGATCATCTATCTTATATGAAGACTTTGGCATGTCTAATAAATGGTGAGACCATTCATTCTTGTCTGAAGATTCACCACCATTGAAATGGTTACATGACACATTAAAACACTCTTCTTGCCAATGAGAATTAGTACTACTTTCTCCACCACAGCCAAATTGCGAACCACCACGAACTGCAATGGAATTGGAATACTGGGATAACTGTCCAGCACCACGGTGCATATAAGATCTTTGTTTTCTAAGTTGTGCACCGTTTGCCCTGACTGAAGAACCTTTTAGAGTATCGCCCTGATTCCCATTCATGTGTCGTGAAGAACCCAAAGCATTAGGTTGAGTTTGGGTTGCTTCTTTGGGGGGCTCGATTCGAAAGCCAGATCCTCCGTCCTCTTCAGGATTGTACTTTTCACTGACACTTGTAGTATTCTGCTTCCCTTGTTTCTTCTGAGTTTCACAAATGAACATTTATAAGTCCTCAACTTAACGCTTGTATTCTTCTAAAACACAAGAACTTAAATGCATAGGGAAACTTCTAATTACCTGTATGGATGCCTGCAGTTCAACATTCGCATCTGGCGCAGGAATCGCTTTAGATTCTCTGGGAATCTTTCGAGCTGATTCATGTTCATGTGCAGCATTGTTAGGAGCTCTTCTTCTGGTTTTGCAAGAACAAAAGAACGGATAATTTTCAAAAAGAGAAGGGGCCAACTGGATACATAATAATTCGACTACTGTAGAATCAATAAAGAATGTACCTTCGAGCTTCCTCATCCCGAAGCTTGACATCAAACTCCTTGCTTGGTGGGTACTTTGGCAAAGTAGAGGGATCCGAGGGAAGTGGTTTTGTAGTGAAGTACTAAAAGAAAATGTAACAGAGGAATCAAGCACGTGACTAGAGAATTAAGGGAGGAAACTATTTACATAAAGTATTTATACATTATGGGAATTATATTTTGCAAAACAAAATATAAAATTTATTAGCCAGTTCAACAATTAAGAAACCACTTCTTTGAAAATCAAAGATTCGAATCTTTATCTTGCCTTTGTTGAACTAAAAAAGAATAT
>JBBMKA010078796.1:0-14645 GCA_037833695.1 Sechiopsis laciniata | reverse complement strand
AACCATCCACAAGTAAATGAAGATCCCTTCTAAGTAGCTTGAAGGTAAAATGTTGGGTCACATTCTGATCCATATCAGTTTTTTAGTGCAAAATTGTATAATATTTATATCTAATTCGCATAATGTGCTGATGATGCTATTTTCTGTACACATGCTGATTTCTACACTTTTATTCGCAAAATGCTCCTAATAGCTCGAAAAAATTCTTGATCCCTTAATAAGATGCTTAATAAATCAGCCTAAATAATGACTATTTGAGATCTATCAAACCCCCAAACTTGAATCATTGCTTGTCCCACGTAATGCATAGCCTAATTATTAGCATTTTGATTAACTGAATCAAATTTTTTCTTTTTCTTTAAGTACAACTCTAGTATGTCTTATCGCCTTTTCTAATCCTAAAAGACTTCAAACTTTCCCAAGGAGTCAGGTTCGCGTCCAAAATCCTCCCTATCGTGACTGGCAGATCATTCTTCATCGCAATTATTCCCCTTTACTCAATTTATCGCATTTAACTACTTCCTAAAGCTATGGTTGGCCAACACACTTTGTCAAGATTTAAATCGCAGGTTCTCTTTTCGAATTATGCTCCTATCATAATTCTGTAGTTCTTAGAATTACTTGCTTGAGTGTAAAACAAATCATCTAAGCAAAGGAATAAAGCTTTTGCTTAAGTGATAGTGGAGCATTTCGAGATTACCTATGGCTTATTCGCTCATTCTAACAAAATGCGCAAACATTCTTTTTTTTTTTTAAAGTTTAAATCATCTGCGAGCTTGCCCTCACCCCCAAACTTAAAATATTCACTGTCCCCAATGAAGGTGAGGCTTAGTTCTCTCAAACTTATTTATTTCCATAATTAAATACTCTATTTCAAGCTCTACGTTTTCCTCGCAAAATTTTAGATCTTTCTGCCATACACGATAAGAACTATTCTAACTCTAGGTTCATCTAGGGAAACTTAAGAATTCTACTAAGAATAGAAAATTCCTACTAGATCTCAGATTCACAATAATAATACTAGCGCTAAATGTGCAAGAAAAGAAAATTTCTGATTACTATTAATAAAAGGGAAATTAAAGTTGCATCCTAAATGTCATGACTGATATGCATGCTATACTGAAAATAAGAAATGAAATCTGCATCCTATCATGATATGCATGTTGCAGAAAAATTAAATTACGACTAACTGAAATGCATGCGAAAAGGGAAATATAGCTCTAAAATAAATAAAGAGAGCGAGACTTCCATCTAGGTATTTGCATTATCGTTGAAGCCTTGCTCCGAATTGAGTAAATGATTTAAAAATTCTGGCCATTTGGAGTATTCTTTGAGTGCAGCGGCTGCCTTTACTATTATCTTATTTCTCTTACTCGCATATTCCTAAAATAATGCCTCGAATTGCTTAACTAAGTTATCCTCATTTTAAAACACTTCGAATTTCTTCCCTTTCTCCTTCCACCTCAGATTCACTGCTGCTTCAACATGATTCGTGTGCACCTTCAAAATTCAATCAGTTGTTTGTGGCTAAACACTTTGCTCCAAGCACAATTTAGTGAAAATGTGTGGTTAAAACATCTTCCTGCATTTGGCCAAGGCCAAAGGCTGAATTTGTCCTTCTACAAACTTGCCTATATTTATCGGCATTCCAATTGTGATCGCATAAACCAGTAGTGCTTGCTCCCAGCTAGCTATCTTTGCATTGGTTGATGGAATAATTACATTCTTTGTGAATTTAATCTAGTCCAACAGTTCAGGTTTAACACCGTCCATTGGAAACGACCATTGATTCTTCCATTTGGCCCCTTCCATTCCAATCGCTTCCACGCACATCTGCAACTGCTTCTTAGTTGGCTTCTTAAGAAGCTTTTGACACTCCGACCCAATGTTGTCTGGAAGCTAAAAAAAAAATTTTTAGGCTACAGATCTACAATCTATCACGTGTCCTTCAACTTTGGAAAAAAATTTATTTTCCCTGTTCGGATTTGCGTAAAACTTGCAAACCCAATCTGGCCTTGCGTCCTGGGCAGGCATTGCCAAGCTAACCCAGCTTAACTCACCTATCTTAGTAAGTATTAGATGTGGAATACATCCCATAGGCCATCCTCGATCTTGCCAGAATCTCTTCCTTGCCAGCGAAGCAATAAGGTTGGCACTAGGAGTCTTGGCATGTTCAACATTAGTATCATCTACCACCTTGCCTTTACCGAGTGTTATGCTTCTTGCGGCCATTGGTTTCGACTGTTAGTTATAGAGTATTGTTTCCTTGAGGAACAATGCTGGAATGTGGTGATCGAGTCTTTCACAAGGTTTATATAGAGTTTTCAGAGATTTCAAAAATCCTTGTGCAAGGAAAGAGATAATCACAAAAGGAAAAATTTAAATTCTGCTGCCTTATTTTCAAAATCGAGCCAATTCCTTCCTAAACTAATAATTTGAAAATGTAAGGAAATAAAAAAAATTGCAAATATGGAAAAACTTTTTATTCTAATAAAATGCAATAAAATTGTCGCGCAAAGTTAGAAATATAGAGTTTTCGCATTTCAGGAATGGTACTGTGCAGAACTTGGGCGGAATCCTTGCGCTAAACTCTGCTTGGTGTATGTTGTTCTTTCTTGGGCCACTTATATATTTTAGAGGCGACGCCATCTTTGTTAACCTTCTCCTACCTTTGTTCATCATACGCCTTGATGTGTGAATGCCCTACCTTTGTCAAGGTTAATAGGGTTTGATACATTGTATTAAAACTCAGTTGAATTGTTTGTGTGCCACTTCCTCGGCTGACCAATTCAAAAGTGGTTGCACATATGGTAGCCTAAAAACATTGGACACTATTGCTAGTGGTCCTCTGTTCTGGGAGCTAGCGTCTTCCTCCTACAGTTCTATTGATTCACCCTTTTTCCAATTGAAAAAAGTTAGAAACTTTGTGGTTAGTGTAGCAATCTTATTACTCACAATACAGATTGGTTGAGAACTTCTGTCCTCACTGTGGCTTTCATCACTAGAAACTTGCTCAGTATCAATATTGGAAGTTGTCGCTTCTTTCTTCTCAATAGATTCAATAATTTCAGCTTCAGCAATGGCCAGGGTAGCAAACCTTGCCCAAGCTTCTTCTTGTTGCTGAAATCGCATATTTTGTTCTTCTTTATCCACAACAACTTCCTTAATTTCAGCTTCAGGAATGGCAAGGGTAGCGAACCTTACCCAAGTTTCTTCCTGTTGCTGCAATCGCATCTGTTGCTCTTCTTCTTCTTCCGTTGCTGCACTTGTTAGAGCTTTGGCGTATTCATCTTGTTTTAGCATGGCTAGCCTAAAATCTTCCCGTGAGAGTTCACCAAAAATTTCCATTGCTAACGCTTCATTAAGCACTTCGGCCCTTAAATATGTATTTTCTACTCGTGCATTGCTGACAGCGTTTCCTTGGTTATTTCCTCAGTTCTGCATGTTGGTTTCTAGAGAGAGAAAATTATCCATTTTCTCTAAACCATTTTTTTCTTTCCAGCTGTATTTCTTCTTCTCGAGTTGTATCTTTCAGAGATTGCTCATGATTATACATTGAATATCCAAGTTTCATGACGCCTAGATTCCTCTGTATGCTTCATAATGCCGTGATCCCTTTGCGGACTATTTTTTCCTTGAAAATTTCTGCTGTGATCTCTCCCAATATGCATCTAAGTCTTCCAGTTAGGATGTCATATTGAAATCTGGGTATAATTCCTTCGCATAGCCTAAATGCTGATATAGTCGTGTTTACGGTGGTTGTACGTTGTTGCTCCAATAATGATTTGCAAAGTGATTGTATGCCATTTATTATGATTATTGCTCGTGGTAATGTATTGGGACTCTTTTCCTATTGATTGATGTGTGCCTTGGATCTCGGTTTCCCTAAAATACAAGTTCAACCTTTTATCAATAATAAATACTCTCGTCCTAATAATATTAATCCTAAATAATCAATCCCTGGCAACAGCACTAAACTTGAATTGGATTGCGTTCCAGATGCTAATATAATAGTACAGTAATTAACTCATAGAAAACTTAAAGCTAAGTATAACTCGAAATCGCTTACGGGTAAGTATACACGGTCAAAATTGCAGCAAGTAATAAACATATATTTTATCAATCCCACAAAGATTGATGTCTAGAAGTAATACTTGTAAAACGAGAGTTGTGCTGAAAAGTAAATAGATGGGTTGCAAAAGTGTGTTTGATTTTGGTTCTGAATGCGGAAATAAAAATACGCAAATGCCTAACAGAAATAAATATAAATGCAATGAGTAAAGATAAATAAACAGTTATAGAAGATGTTAAAAATGCGGGACTAGTTATCGAGTTTCTTACTTTCCTCAACTAAGAAGTGCTTCCACACTTACTGATTTATGAAAGAACAGCTTCCGCTGTGAACTCCATAGTAAGACGGGGGCAACGCAATCACTAGTGACGTTATTCCTAACTCCCTAGATGATGTAGAGACTTGCATTCAACATACAGTAGCATACCGGATCTCCATATGGTTCCTCTTTCCGACTCACCACAAGTCATATACATGGATAGCTAAGCGACGCATATACATATAAATAAACAAATGCAATAGTGTAAAACTCTTTAACCTACGTTCCTAAGCATGATTCTATTCGTGAGAATTCATTCAAGACTCCTATAACGCAGCATAACAATGAACACGAAGTAAGAATTTTAAATCAGTAGATTTATTACGACTACTAAATATTTATCATTATAACTACTCCTAAGAATAACAGTAAAAAGGAATTGGCATGGCTATGAAGTTTTCAGCCCCTTTGTCATCGGCTCCTACAATCACCACTAGTTGCTTCTCGCATGAATCGAGTTCTAACCATCTAACTTAGCTCCTCTTCACTTAGATTGGTTTCTGGCCATCCGACCAGCTCACCAAACTTCGACTTCCTTCTTACAATTTATAGAGTTGATTTACTTGATCGGCAAGCTTAGGTGAGCTGGAAAATCTTCATTAATGCAAGATTTCTTGATTTTCGCTGGAATTTATTTGATTGGCACCACTTTAATTGCTTGATTGATTCTCTTTTTATTTCCATGTTGGTGTGATTCTTGAGCGCGACCGCCTTGTGAACGCGTGATTCTTCTGTGTGCATCACCGCTCGCATTGTTTCGTTCCTCCAGCATCAGTGTCTAGCATTTCCTGCATTTAATAGATTTTTTGCAGGAAATTGTATAATATTTGTATCTTATTCACATAATGCGCTGACGATGCTATTTTATGTACACATGCTGATTTCTACATTTTTATTCGTAAAACGCTCCTAATAGCTCGACAAACTTCCTGATCCCTTAATAAAATGCTTAATAAATCAGCCTAGATAATGACCTATTAGAGAGCTATTAGCTACGTTAGGTTAGGTGAAAAGCTTTTCATCATTCAAAGTGTTAGGAATAACTTTACTAACGCTTGCGTTGCCTTGAGTTAGTATGGAGAACACAGTGGAAGCTGAGTCTGCCATAAATCATAAAGTGTGGAAGTACTTATTAGAATAAGGAAGCATGAAACTTGATAACTAGCCCTACACCCTTAATATCTTCTATAGTCGTCTTCTTATCACTACTCATTGCATCCATGTTTAATTATTGTTAGCATTCATTTTTAATCACTGTTAGCATTCATAATTAAAACACACAAATAACTTCAAACCCATTCTTTACTCTATTCGCATAACTCTTACATTAATAGTATTAGTTCTAGACATCAATCTCTTTGGAGAACGATAAAATATAAATACTTATCACTTGCTGCATTCCGATCGCGTATACTTGCACGTAAGCGATTTTAAGTCACACTTAGAAATAGGTTATGGTCTGAGTTAATTACTATACATTTATATTAGCACCTGGAACGCAGGTCAAGTTTTTGGCTCTGTTTCTGGGGATTGATTAATTAAAATTAGTATTACTAAGGCAAGAATAGTTTTTATTGATTTAAAGGTTGAATACTTGTATTTTAGGGGAACCGAGATTCAAGGCAATACAACCAACAGAGAAAGAAGTCCCAACACATTACCACAAGTACGAGCATTAAAGATGGTGTTCTATCACTTTGCGAATTAGTAATGGAACAACGACATTAATACACAGTAAACACATTTTTATCAACAACAAGGCTATGCGGAAGAGACCAACACAACAAATTTCTATTCAGCGTATCCTAACTGGGAACAATAGTCGTAGTTTGGGGAGATCATAGCAGTATTTTCCAACATTAATTTGGTCTACTAGGAGATCGTAGCAACATGAGCCATTCATGGGAGGCTATGAGTCATGAACCTAGGGGTCTGATGTACAATCATGGGCAATTTTCGAAAGACATTACCATAGAAGGGGAAGAGTGGCTAAGACAAAAGCAATGGATGAGGGACAATGGTATAATACCACAAACTCAACAACTCAATCAAGAGCACAAACAATCTCTAAATAAAATCACACAAGAAAGCACTACTAGTAACGTAAGAGTAGAAGAGACATATCTAAGGGCCGACATGATTAATTGGGCATCAGCAGTGGATTTTTTTAGTGTGACTAAACTCTATGGGAAGATTTTCGAGTAGCCATAATTGAACGAGGAAAAGAGTTTGAGGCATTGCAGCGTGTAGCAGAAATAGACAGAGAACAAAGGAGAGGGTTTCAGTAGCAAGAGGAAGCTTTGGCAAGGTTCGCCACCATTCGCATTTATCTATACATGCTAGCAGGAAGCACACACATAATAGAAGCTAAGTATAATGAAGTTTCTAAGATGAAAAACGTTCGTATAAACGCGAAAATCATGTTATTATTCCTAAACTCGTTGACATGTTTAAATTCGCAGGAAAAGCACTACGGATGCAGATGAAGATTGAATCGGACATGTCAAGGGAACAAAAAAGGAAAGGTTAGACTGTAATCGAATTACGGAATCAATGGAACCAAGAAGGAAATAATCATTAAACGAATATTCCAAACAAAAGATATGTACAAGGATTGAACGTAGTCAACAAGAAACTCAGACACTATAAATTATAGAAAAATTGAAGAAGAAAGTGTGTTGGTTCAGAGAGGATACTACCATTGATGGGCGTTCTAGACGCTGAGGTCTCTTAGGAGATCTCAACTATTTCTGTTCATCTGTAGTCTTGGAAGAACTTAGTACTACGCGATGTTTGTTAGAAGAAGACTTCGTTGGCAACAATGTTTGCGATTCTATCAACTCCATAGATAGTTTAGTTTATCATTTAATACATTGTAGTTGGCATTTCATATTTCATACCTGTTTTATCGCATTTCATAGGAGTTGTTTGTAATGCTTTCTTGAAATTAATTCTATGAGTTATTTGTTTCAGATTTGATCTCCTGTTAAGCAACTTATGATTAGATTTAATATTAAGAAGCAACCTTAAGAGAACCATGTAGTGTTATCATTTAATTTAAATGTCAAGTAAAAGGGAAAAAGAAGTAAGAGCGGCGGCTAAATTTATTTATTGCGGGTCGATTGACTGTACAGTCGTGGGGGCTTAGGATTTGCCTTGGAAAAGGGAATGTTAAGGGCTTAACCTTACCGTAATCACTAGGCAATACTTAGTTTTAAGTATTTTAGAGGGGAGTTAGGGATAACCATCTCACTAGCTGCATATGCAATGCTTGTGCTTAAAAGTACATCTGCGGCCAATGTACTTGTAGGTGGCAGTCAAGTACTCTGGGAGGGGGACTTGAAGTTGAAGTTTAGTATGTGCTAATTTTCTCATGACAACTTAACTTGTTTAATTTGAATTGTAATGCGAATTTCTCTTTATTAGTTAATTAGTTAGAATTAGGCATTTCACGTTAACTTAGGGTATCGAGTAAAATATGAATGAGGGTGAAAGATTTTATAATGCTGTTTATTCATTAATTCGGCAAGCACATACGAGGCTCTGAGCCTATTTGTGTGGAATTGCAGCAGAAGCTGGATTATGCACCATCAAATGCAGAAGTATTTATTTGTAAGGAAAGTATGATCTCAGTCTCACCAAGAAACGCATGCATGTTTGTTCTTTAATCTAGTTGATCTAAAGCATTAGCATTAGCATTAGCATGAGATTTATTTATTTCATTGAGAACAAAGCAACACTCGTTTGAATCCATTCATGTTTTTTACATTCGACCTTTGACTTATATCGATGTGCTACAAATTCTCTGTGGGATCGATAAATTATATACTTATTACTTACTGCACTCCGACCGCGTATACTTGCATGTAAGCGATTCCGAGTCACACTTAGCATTAGGTTTGCTCTGAATTAATTACTGTACGAATATATTAGCACCCAGAACGCAGGTTACGTTACAAGGTTGATACTGAGCAAGTTCCGAGTGATGAAAGCTAAAGCGAGGATGAACATTCTCAAACAGTTAGCATAGTGAGTAATGAACCTGCAGAGCCAATTATTAAGATTCCGCATTAAACCAATAGGGGAGATGCAGAGTCAACTAGTGTAACGCTCCGTATTTTTGGGTTAATTTATATTTGGTGTATTATATGGGTATCTTGGTAATTTTACCCATTAACCCTTCTTGTAAATATTCATAAGTGTTGGGTAAATTTCTGATTTTAGGAACCTTGGGGCACTTTTGTGGAAAATTGGTTTGGTTGGATTTGTGGAAATTGGATTGATTTTGATTAGTAAGTAATTAATGAAAATGCTTTTAAGTTAAGAATTAAAGGGGATTTCTAAATGGGTTATTGTAAAGGCATTAAAAGAGGAAATTAATCTAAGGTCCATTTAAGGTTTTTTTTTAAAAAAAACAAAAACAAAACAAAAGGGAGGAATTTCTTTTAGCCAAAAATAAAAAGGAAAAAGGAGTTTTAATAATAGTAGTAAAAAAAAAAAGTCAAAATCCCTAACCCCTCTTTTCTTTTCTTCTTCATCATCTTCAACCTCACCACCCAAACCCTAACCACCAAACCCTAGCCACCTCTCATGTTCACCTGCCGCTGCCGCTCGCCAAAATTCGTTCTGCCCAACACAGATAGTGTGCGCTCCCTCATGTTTGCGCACGCCTACGCAAGGTGCACCCACATTGCCGCCTCAACTGCTTGCCACATTTGTCGCCCATGCCCACGTCGTCGCGAATCTGCACGAGCCCAGCCCTGCAGTGCCTTATGCTCGACCCAGCCCGATGTCGCATAGCAGCGTGCGAACTCCTCTGTCACGCGCGTAGATCTTTGCCCCAGCCCGATGTCGCATAGCCCACGCCATTTTGGTCGTGGCTCGTCTGTCCTCACAACCCAACGTGCGCGCAGCCACGCACCTACGACAAACCAGCAGCCCAACGTGCATTTTTAAGTCGTGTTTGGCTAGTTTAAGCAGCCGCCTTGCTCGCGCCGTATTGATTTTAGTTCTTGGGTTAGGTTTTTGGTTTGATTCCTTGGTTAGTTGTTAATGGTTTTTGGTGTGATTTGTTAATCGCTACTCATTTTGGTGATGTTGTCTGACCGTGTGTATTTGTCTGGATTATTGGTTAATCATGTGTTGTAGTTTTTGCTGATTTGTATTTCGCTAAGCGTTGGACAGCTGTGTCTCTTCTGGATTTTGGGTAAGTTTTCAAAGTTGATATCGTCAGTTTAAAGGTTCAATAATATTTTTATGTTTGGATTTAAGTGGCTGACTTTTGGATGTTAATTGTTAGGTCGAAAACTGCTTGTTGATTGATCTATTATCTGCAGCTCAAGAAGCGTTTTCTTGGTTGTTCTATATTGTTGAAACAGGAAAGGATTCTCTACCCTGCACATGGCAAAATTTATTGTGCTGCTATATGTATTATTGTTAGATATGGATGTGGGTTGACGATGGATTGTTGGTTATGAATTGTTGCTGACATGTATAATGTTGAGTGTATGTCGATTTGTTACTTGCTTGTTTTTTATGCTTTGTGGTTTGGGATTATGGGTCCCGAGGTGCTGACTTGGTTAATTATATTTGTTTATTACTTTTGTTAACATGCTAGGATTATGGGGTCCTAGTATGTTGTTACTTCTGTTGCTCGTTCTGTGCTTCTGTTGGTAATGTGTGTGAGCTGGTGATGACGTGAGTTAGTATGTAGCTAGTCCTGATAAAGTAATGAGCGGTATCCTGATAGGGTGACTATATAAGAATTTTGAGCATGTTTGGTGATCTGTTAGGACTGAGCTAATAATCATTTGGTAATGGAACTCTTAGTTGTCATCATCTAGAGGCTATAGAGACACGACGTATTGATGTCTGATTGGGTCGGTGTCATTGAGGATTTTAATCCCACGCTCGATAGTTGGAGATGTGATGTAACATGCGGTCCCCAGTGATGCCTAGTTTGTAGCCTTATAGGCGGGGCCTGATCATAGTGTACGGCTGCTATGGGAAGGTTTTAGCTTGGGGCAATAGGTGTGAACAGGCTCACTCAGATTGTTGGTGAGGGCCTCTAAGATCGTGACTCAGTGGACACCTTTCTTCGAGTCGTTAGGCACATCGACCTGGACCAGGTCAGTACTGTGTAGGCCTACACCTGACTGGTTTTCAGTGTCATGCGGTGTATGCATACACGCACCGAGTATCAGGTAGATGGCTCATCTGGACCGGTGTCATCGGTACACAAGTAGTAAAAAGTTGAGTTTGAGCTAGAGAGTTATGTAACGAACTTCATAACCTGTTATTTTTTCAGCATTTACGTGAGTCTCTCAAAGGCCCCACAAGAGAGAGTTATGTAACGAACTTCATAATCTGTTATATTCTTGCATTTAGGTGAGTGTCTCGAGGACCTCACAAGAGAGTTGTGTAACATACCACATAACCTGTTTTATTGTTAAATTTAGGTGAGTGTCCTTAGGGCCTCACAAGTGAGTCATGCAATGAACCTCATAACCAAGTAAAAATCTAAGATGAGCTAAGAGTAAGTTGATTGATTGAGAAAGACATGTAGCGAAATTCATGGTCAGTTGGTGCTAAGCTATGTTGAGACGAGAGTAGATATGTATTGCTAGCATGTTGAGTTCTACTTTGTGCATTGTACCCCTGTTGGGGAGTTCTTATAGAGTATTCTTTTATACTTACCCTTTCTGTGGTTTTATTTTTCCACAGGAAATCAGAGACACCACCGAGACAGTTAGCTGAGAGATGCTGAAGAGATCATGGGTAGAGCTTGCTGCATTAGCTCTGTCTAGGCTATTAGCTTAGTTGCTACTTTTTGTTATTCGTGGACATGCTAGAGTTTTATCTTCTATTATTTATGTTAAATGATTTGTAACATTTGGCATCGATGCCCCTTTGTCGTTATTATATCAAATTTATTTATTAAACTTATTTGAAATTACCTTGGCCAAGGACTTGCATTTATTTATTATTTTGAAATAAAATTCAAAAGGAGTAGTTATTTTAAGTTTGAAATTCGAATAACGTACATTAGTAACTGTTTTTGAGATAGCATGACGTGGAAAACGTAGTTAGAAATTACGGGTTCTTACAACTAGTCTGTAAGAAAAAAAATGTTAGCACGCTAAACCATGGGCTACTCGCAATAGTACCTATAGTTTTTATGCTATCAGAACCTCATACACAGCAAGAATTGATCAATCGAGGAAGTAACACATGGGCAATTCAATTGAGCTTCAATTTGATGCTCTGCACCCTATCAACACTAGGAGTGATAGGAAATACACACATTAAGGAGCACGATGGAGAAAGGAAAGAGTAGGCTATCAAAGATGGCTACACTCCGAAGATATATAAATGGCCCAAGCAAGGACAATTCGCACTGGACAAAATTAGCACAAGGGTTCCGCCAAGGTTCAGCTCAGCAGCATTCCTGGAATGCGAAAATCCGATATTTCTGACTTTGTGCAAAATTTTAAAGCAATTTTTAGAATAGGAAGTTTTTCCATTTATGCAATTTTCCTTTTCAGTTATTTTCTTAAATTTTTTATTGCGTAGTTTTAGAAAGGATGGGAATGACTTTTTTAAAAAAATCTTTGCAGAAAAATTTAAAATTTCCTTTTTTGATTATCTCATTCCTTGCACATTGATTTCTGAAATCGTTTGAAAACTTATATAAACCCTATGTAAGGAAGAATCGACCACCACATCCTACTTTGCACCTTAAGAAACCAAAAATTCTGTTTTTAATTTCTTTTCCTAGAACTAATGGTCTCAAGCATTAAAACATCTAATAATGTGAAGGAGGAAGGAAGTAGAGGAGATGGATATCCTATTGTTTTGGAATCAAAACTCTACGTTACACTAGCACGAAAAAGATTCTGGCAGGATCGAGAATGGCTGGTGAAAAGTATTCCCCATTTAGCACTTGTTAAGATATGCGAGTTAGGTTGGAGTAGCCTAGCACTACCTACCAAAGACGTAAGGTAAGACTGGGTTCGCCAGTTCTACACAAATTTAAACAAAGAAAAGCAATTTTTCTCGCGTGTAGAAGATCAAATCATAGATTGCAGATCTGCAGCCTTGAATGAAGTTTTCCAACTTCCTGATGACATTGGGACAGATTGTAAAAGGATACTAAAGAAGTCAACTAAGAATCAGTTGCAAGATTATGTGAAAACTATTGGGACGGGGGGCGCCAAGTAGATGAATCAATGGTCGTTTCCAATGGATTGCGTTAAACCAGAATTGCAGGACTGGATTATATTCATTTAAAATGCGATTATTCCATTAACTAATATGAAGATAGTCAATGGGAAGCAGGCACTACTGGTTAATGAAATCAAGATCGGAACACACACAAATCTAGGCAAGATAGTGGAAGAGTAAATTTACCGGTGGGCTTCAGCCAAATGCAGAAGATGTTTTCCAACATGCTATCACTAGATTATGTTTGGAGCAAGGTGTTCAGCCACAAGCGACTGACAGGATTTTGAAAGTACACATTGAGCACATGATGGAAATGGAGAATGCGAAGTGGCAAGAAAAATGAAGACAATATGAGAAATTCTTAAACGAGGATAGTTTGGTCAAACAATTTGAAGTATTATTCTCCTACTCATAAGACTTTTGGGAATATGTGAAAAAAAGAGATGAAAAAAAATTGAAGGTAGCTACAGCACTAAAAAAGTACTTCGAATGTCCTGAATTTCCATATCAAATACTCAATTCGGAGCAAGGCAAAGACAATATAGGTGGCAATGCAAACACTTAAATGGAAGTCTCGCTCTCTTATTTACTTTAAGCATTTTTCCTTCAGCATGAATTTCATTCGTAGTCGTAATTTTAATTTTATTGGATCGTGCATTTCATTTATTAGGATTCAATTTGTTTTATTTCCTTTACAATTATTTTATAAGAATCATCAATTTCCCTTTGAAAGATTAAGTTAGCATTATTATCGCAAATCTAAGTTTTAGTAGGGAACTCCCTTTCAATTAGAAGAACTCTTAAATTCCCCTACATCCAAACCTATCATTAGAATAGTCCCTATCATGAATGACAGAGAGGACCAAAATTCACAAGAAGTCTTAGAGCTTGAGATAGAGTATCGCAACCATAGAAATAGCTAAGTTTGGGGGGACTAAACCTCACCTTCATTGAGGACAATGAAGCCTTTAAGTTTGGGGGTGGGGGATGCCTAAGGAGTGATTTTACTAGAGAAAAAAAAATTATAAAATAAAGATAAACAAATTCTGGGCAAAATTAAAGACGAGAAGAGCGAATAAGCCTTAAGACTCCTTGAGTATTCTGCTGTCTACGAATAGCACAAGCTTAAAATTCCTTTGCTTAGGTGAAATGTTTTACGTTCAAACAAGGCATCCTGAGAACTATGAAATTGTAGATATGAATGCAACCTAAGAGGAATGCGAAAAGCATAGCAGAAATCCTTGAAGGATATAAGGGTCTAGATAAAAGTCTTGACAGAATATGTTGGGCAAACTTAGTTGTAGAAGTGATTGTGTACAATAGATTGGGTAATGAGAAATGATTGCGCTAATGAACAATCTGTCAGTCATGGTAGGAAGGATTTTAAGGCAAAACCTGAATCTTTGGCAAAGTTTGAAAACTGAAAAGAGAAAGAAGTTTTAAGCTAAGATTATGAAATGCGATAAGAACTACTTGGTTAAGCTAGAAATGAGGAAAAGCTGATTTAATTGAACGAGAATGGCTAACTAATAGACTATGCATTACTTGGGACAAGCAATGATTAAAGTTTGGAGGTTTGATAGCTCTCAAATACAGCACATTTTAGGCTATTATAGTTTGCATTATTCTGAGGATTAAAGGAAATAAAAGGGCAATAATAGTAAATTACGAGTAAAAAGTAATTGAATTTGCATGCATTCATAATTTAGCATAACAAGCACAGTTTCGTGGTTTAAGTACAAATATTGAATAAATTATGCTAAAACATTACGCAATGTAGGAATGCGCAGAATGTTTACGTGGGAAGGAAGAATCAATGCGAACGACGATCTACCCAGTGGAATCTTGCTTTACAAGGAAATCGCGTTCGAAGAATCACACCAACAAGGAAACAAGCAGAGAATCAATCAAGAAATTAAGAGAGTGTCAATCAAAGAAATTTTGATGAAAATCCAGAGATCCTGCATTAATGAAGATTTTCCAGCTCACCTCAACTTGCTAACCAAGTAATTCATCTCTATAAATAGCAAG
>JBBMKA010078775.1:0-14649 GCA_037833695.1 Sechiopsis laciniata | reverse complement strand
GGGTTTTAAGCCTTGTTTTCAAATAGAATATTTTTATGGATTAATTTATATTCTATTTTGAGGGGTTTATGTTGGAAAAAATAATTGAATATTATTTAAGAAAAGGTTGGGGGAATATTTTATAAACTTTGGACTAAGGGTTTTTGGATCATTTCAATGCTCATAAGGTTTTTATTTCGAATGAGAGCCAAGGTTAATTTTAGGATATGTTTTGTTTTAGGCTTAACTCTCAGCTCGTTCAAGGAGTTAGCTCGTTATTTTGAGGAATTCCGTATCTACAAGAGGTAAGGACTTTTACCTAGAGTTGTGTGGTCCTTAAATGCTATGTTTGCTCAATATTTGATTAAATAATTGTTGGATTTTCTATAAGATGCATGGATTTTAATCTTTGAGCTAGTTTGACCTCTATGTTGGATATTTGAGTTGCTGATAGATTATTTAATATTTTTACATACGAAAATGTTCATTTTGCTTGATACTGCTCAGTAGCATGGGATGCTGCGTGGTAATTAATATGATGTAACTTATGAGACCAGTTGCGTTTCTCATAAGTTGTAGCAGGACCAGTTGTGTTCCTGACTTTTATTAGAGCCAGTTGTGTTTCCTAATTGTGTAGGACCAGTAGCGTTCCTACCGCCTTATAGGACTAGTTGCGTTTCTTATAAGTTATAGCAAGACCAGTTGTGTTCCTGATTTAATGATTTGATGTAATTTATGGGACCAGTTGCATTTCTCATAAGTTGTAGCAGAACCAGTTGTGTTCCTGACCTTTATTAGGGCCAGTTGTGTTCCATAATTGTGTAGGACCTGCATTCCTACCGCCTTATAGGATCAGTTGCATTTCCTATAAGTTATAGCATGACCAGTTGTGTTCCTGATTTTGTGATAGAGCCAGTTGCGTCCCTAACTAGTTAGAACCAGTAGAGTTACTTTTATATGACCAGTTGCGTTTCCTATAAGCTATAGCAGGACCAGTTGCGTTTCCTATTAGTAATCACTTGGACCAGTTGAGCTCCTTACGCAAATAGGCCAGACAAGTACCTGAATAGGTGGGACCAGTTGTGCTTCTCCAATTAGTTGAGCCTAGAGGTTCTTAGCTTAGAGCTCTGAGTCTGAGCGTGTTGTAGATAGTGAGGGCAGTTGTTGGTTAGGTGTTGAGCTGATGTATGCATTTTTATACTCTAAGTGAGAGTTCTTACTGAGTAATTCCCATTACTCACCCTTATCATTTTCCCCCCTTTCAGGTAAAGGAGTAAACCGTGGCGGCTGAGCTGGAGGCAATGAATGATCACGGGAGGGGACATGTGTCCCTTTTATTTTCTTTTGAATTTTCTATTCCGCACGAACTATTTTAAATTGTTGTTGTTTGTTTTTCGATTACTGTTTAAACTTATCCTGGCCAGGAGCTGAAACTTTACAGTTGTTTGAGAATTGTTTTTAAGTAAAAGCATGTTTGACTATTTTAATCTTATTTTTAATGAGTTATTTTATCATGCATGCTAGTAAAGTCCTACTAAAATTAGTTATTTTAGTCGGGTCTTTACAAAATACATGCTAACAGATGAGTCGACCCTAGTTGTTAATCACATCACCTTGAGATATAAATGTTCATTGCCTTTTAGGGTAAAAAGGGGAATTTCAATGGAGGTTGTAGTAGTTTTTCCATTTATGTTTTTAATTCTTTCCAGAAAATATTATAATGGAGTCAAATGGTTATTGAGTTAGTGTTGTTTGGCTACTCTCACCCTTACTCACCACAGACATGAGTCTGAGGTTTACTCACGACTAAGATAAAGTCAAGCATATGATCATCCTAGTGAATAGAGGTTCTCATACTACAACAGAGTTACGTAGTGAGATTTTTAGACTTCTTGGTCTAATCTTATGCAAAAGTCATTTGCATGTCTCCACATGAGCGACTACGATCAAGTCGCTTACTTCATAAACACATTAGACCGTATCAACAGTGTCATAGGATAAGACAACCAATCTCTATCCATCTACTATAGACTTCTTAAGTTCTTAACTCGAATAAGATCTTCCATGTATGTCTCCACATACTATTTGAGATCTTTTTAAACAACCTTGAGTTTAAAGGTTTCATCTATAAATATATAAAAAATAATTGAAAAAAAAAGTCAATGCATTCATTATTCATTAACATTGAATTTAATGTTCTTTATTCACACACTACAAGATTTAGTGCACTTATCCCTAAAAGCTTTTATTGGATATAAATTTAAAGGACGGACAATAATTTATTATTTATTCAACTTTTCATTATAATAACAAATGGAAGAATGTTATCATTTTTTAACATTTCGAGGGTACTTTTGGAACCTAATAAAATAATAAGATGCATATTAACATTTTATCCAATTCCATAACACTCTTTTGTAAATTATAATTTTGATTTTTTTAATTTGAATTTTTGAATTTAATTTTTTTATTTAGTCATTTTGATCAAAATATACTAAATTTTAAATTTTATTTAAATAATAAATAAAATGATAATTTTTTTTTATCAATAAAGAAAAATATAATTATATTATCTTTTTTATGATTGACTTCATTAATCATCAAACTTTTCTAAATATCTACATTCTTTTAAAAAATAATTTTAAATAAATTCGTATATATGAATTCAATTTTGCTAAGTTGTAATTGTTCTTTTGTCAAAAAAAAAATTGCAATTATTCTAAATTAAATAAGTTTTAATTTGATTCTAATTCATTTTAATTATAATTTTCAAATTTAATTGTTTTTTCTTTAAATAATTTTTTATTTTTTCACCTTTTCTATTTCTTTGTTACTTTCCACGATAAAATGTATTAAATTTTAAATTTCAATAAATAAAATGAAATAAATATCAAAATTTTTATTTTTCATGAAATAATAAAAAAATGAAATAAATTTGAAAATAATATTTTGCGAGTAACGAAAAAATATGTCGATATTATATTAAAAATATATTTAATATTCATATTAAGTTTTTGGGAAAAATTTATTTTTAGTCCTTAAGTTTGATATTTAGGGCATGTTTGGGGTGGGGAGAAACTGTGGAGAAGGGATGGGTTGGCTTCCATTCCTTCGTTTGGCCTGCAGACTTGGGCAAGTCAGTCTAAGTCTGCACTTCGGGCCCACACGCGCGTGGGCCTGCATTATTTATTTATTTTAATTTCAAGTTTATTATTATTTTTTTAATCTTTGATTTCCTTCTTAATATACATTTAATTTCAGTTTATTATTAATTTTTATGATAATTTTTTTTATTTAATTTATATATATATATATTTACTTATCAAATAAATATTTATTTTTAATTTTATAATGAGATTTTTATAATTACATGTTTATTTGTAGTACCTATTCAAAAAAAAAAAATCCCAAGCAAGACTCAAACCTCAACCATTTTAATTATCAAGAATTAAAACTAATATATTCAACCAACTCATCCATTTAACCTATTATTATAAAATACATTTTCTTAAGATTTTAAAATGTATTATTTAGTCATTATTAATATATATATTTTTTAAAAAATTAAAACTATTTGATCATATTGATTGTTTTATATTTCAATTTTAAATTTAATTAAAAGAATCAATGAAATAAAATAAATTTTAAAATTCCCTTTTTTGTTTCAATATTGTTTTATTATTATGCTCTTAAAAAATACTAACAATTATTATGTATTTGAAATTTATTATATAAAAGTATACATTTTATTATATAAAAGTATATATGCTAAATATTTGAAATTTATTTTAGGGGTTTTGGCATGAATATTAAAAAAATACATATAAAAATAATTCCCTCCATTGCACAATTCCAAAAGTTATTCATATGTGGCAAAAATGTTATACACGACTTGTGAAATGACTAAAATACCCATGATTTTGTCTCTGCCTTAATTCACATTCAAATTACACGATTTCTTCACCACGATTTCTCTCTACCCATCACTCGTAACCTCTCCGACTTCTTCCCCAACGATTCTCTGCCCTAACTCACACCTCTACAACCACCCACTCTCAATCCACTCCAATCATCTATTCAAACTTCGGCGAATCCGACTTCTCCGATTTCTTCTCCTGAAACTCCATGGCGAATCTGCACTACATCAATCCACTTCGACCGTCTCCTGAAACTCTCCACGATGGAAAAATCGCAAGAATCGCAATACATACCTTATTGAAGTTGTTTGCAAGAATTGCAAGGAAAAATCGCAAGAATCTCCGACTTGTTTGCAGAGGTAAGTGCATAACTGATAAATCACAAGAAAAATCACAAAATGATCATGTTTTTACTTAAACTTTACCGATTTATCATTACATACAGATTGATCATGTTTTCTTACTTCGGCTCTACCGATTGCATGTGATACTAAACTTTACCGAGTTGGATGAAATAACTTATTGAAGTTGGAATTTGAATTTGACGTTGTAGAAACTGTTAGACACTAATAGTGAAATTGTATTAATCAAATTAACTGATAGAAGATACTTTAGTGATCTGTTATCAATTAATTTAACTGATAGAAGATACTTTAGTGATCTATTATCAATCAATTTAATTGATAAAAGATACTTTAGTGATCTGTTATCAATCAATTTAACTGATAGAAGGTACTTTAGTGATATGTTATCAATCAATTTCATTGATAGAAGATACTTCAATGATCTGTTATCAATTAATTTAACTGATAGAAGATACTTTAGTGTCTGTTATATGTTTATTGTTTTGGTTTATTACTTCAGTTTAATTGATAGAAGATACTTAAGTGTTTGTTAACTGATAAAAGATACTATCGTTGTTATTTTTGAATATTACTATCGTTAGTGTTAATGACTCACTTTAATAATGTTTAACATATGGCAACAAGAAGTTTAGTTAAGGCAGGGACATCGTCTTCAAAGAAGATGAAACACACTGAAGTAAGTAATAAATAATTGTGATAGTTTGTTGAATTTTAAAAATATAGAGTTCTAAATGATTGACTTTGTTTTAATAGGAGAAAGGGAAGCTAATCATAGACAAAAATGATTGGACTAGTCCATAAAAAATAAATGTCTACAACAAACTCGAAGTAATTGAACATATAAAAGGCACTCTAAGTGAGAGCTAGAAATGTTTAGGAGGGGGCACTTCAGGCATTTCTTAGACTTACATGCCACAAAACTTCCTATTCAATTGCTTTCACACCTTGCCTTGAGGGAATGTGAAACGAATAAAAAAAACACTTTGGCATTCAACCTTGAAGGTCCTTTGATTGAATTTGGGATTAAAGACTTTTGCCTCATCACTGGGTTAAATTGTGGAGAGTTACCTCTTCAAGAGATTTATGAGGACGACAATAGTGATTTGAGATCAAACTTCTTTAACAATGTGAAACTCCTTGATAGAAACAAACTTGTAGCTTCCTTTAGTATTCTGCCACAAATATCGAGCAATGAATCCTTGAGAGTCAAATTTGCGAACATATACATTCTAGAGTATTTGCTACTCTCAAGACAACCCCACAACAAAATAAATCCAGCTCATTTCAAATTAATAGATGATGATGAGAGGTTTCAATCATTTCCTTGGAGTAGAGAGTGCTTTAACATCACTTTAGAATATTTTAGGAAATGTACCAACAAGAATGCCCATCTGTCTCACTTCAAGGATTTCCCCTAGTGCTCATATTTTGGGCCTATGAAGTAATCCCATTATTAGCTAAAATGGGGTTCGGACGGAGAATTGAAACCAGAGGGCTAATAATGTTGAGATGGTCGACACATTACAAGGAAGATTGGGAGATATTTAAGGAAAGAATTCTTTAGTCTTAGAAGGTAAGCCAAACCTGTTGCTTTTTTTTAAAATTTTTTTTTTAATTTAATTTAATTTTTTTAATTTTTTTTTTTATTGAATGCAATAAGTAAAACTGATTGATGATTAATTTCAAAACTTTTTTTTAATAGTTCTCAGTAAAACCATTGATACCAACGAAAGAAGAACTTCAAATGGAGACTCTAAAATATCTTATTGAAGAAGCAGATGTAGAAACTCATGATGATGATAATGAAGGAGAAGATAGAAATGAAAGAGAAGAAAAAGAAGAAGGAAATAAGGAAAAGATGGAGGAGAAGCATAATGATAGTACGGAAGAAGAAGAAGAGAAAAATAAAACACATTGGGTGAAAAGTTAACTTCAATCTTTAAAGTTATAGAAGATTTGAAGAAAAGACAAGAGGAGCTCGAGGCTGGATAAGAGGAGCTCAAGGCTGGGCAAGCCAAAATTTTAAAAGCTTTGAACAATTTGATGGAAGTAAACATAGGAAAACAATCACAAGAGCAACGGTCATTCATGAAGAATGTTCCACAAACCATTAGTCCAGATCAAATAAACAAAATGGTAGATGTGGATAAGATAGTTGACTATGCAACTACTTATGCGAAAGAGGTAAGTATAGATATTTATTTGAATTAATTTATTTAACTTCTTTAGTGTTCAATAAATCAAATTTTAACTTCTTTCCTATTGCTTTTTATAAATGGTAGGTGGATATTGAAGATGATATTGCTTAAGTAGATGATCAAGTTGAAGCTCTAAAGGTACATTTTTATACTTGTTATTCTTTTGTTTTTTTTTTTTTAATGATAGATTGTACTGTACTAAGTTAGGAACTTGCAGCTTGCAGTTGACTGGTTCCTGGTAGTTTAGACTTGTACTATACCGATCGGTTATGAAATTGACTGGTTCCTCATAGTTTAGACTTGTACTGTACCGATCTGTTATGAAATGGTTCCTGGTAGTTTAGACTTGTACTGTATTGATCTGTTATGAAATTTGTAGTTATGTAGCTTTCACTAATAGACTGCTATCAGTGGAACTGATAGAAGTCTATCAATGGAACTGATAGATGTTTATCAGTGGAACTGATAGAAGTCTATGAGCTGAACTGATAGACTTCTAACTGATAAATAATGATTGATAGAACTCAATAAGTTAAACTAACTTGGGTTCATTTTTTCTAACTTCTTGAAAAATTTTGGAATCAAAGCATAAGATTCAGCTGCATCACCCTTCAACACCTTCATGATGTATTCTTTAGCCCTATATGCTTTTGAATAACTCACACTAACGCTAAGCTTTGAGCATGTTTTAAGCTTAATTTCTTTCAGAGTCAAACTTTTATAGGAACTAAACCTAAATTCTTCTTTTAAATAATCCCTGTTTAAAATTGATGATACTTGTCTATAAGATGTTTGAATACTATTCAAAGGAGAATTATGAATAGAAACATACTTCCTCAGGATCCTTCAATCACTATTCCTATAACAAGATGCCTTGACATTCCATAAACAACCATCTTTGCAACATTGAAACTCAACTGCTCTATTGCTGGATCTTGGAGTCTTAAACTCGAAATTATTTTTCACAGCCATGTATTTGAAACAACTACACAACACTTCATTGTTAGTAAATACATCATTTACATTAAATGCACAATCCAATTGAATATCTCGATTGACATGAAAAGGGACATCAACACCATCATCATCATCTATTGTTAAGGAAGACACCAACAAATTAGAATTGCTAATAACACTACTAGATGTCCCCTCTAAACAAACATCGTTATTATCAACCACTAATGGATGTCTTGTACTGGTTATCCTTCACTGAAGTTAAGAACCAGTCTACATCTCTATCCTCCAAAATTTGAAAAGGAGGAGTATTTTGGCCATAATTCAATAAGACTGATAATTGTAAAGAAGACCGATGTGCATTCAATTTTAACTCTGTCAAAATCCACAATCTAAAGCCCTCAAAACTCATTACTTCATCGACCAAAACTCCACAAACCTTATAGTTCTCATAAGAACCATTTACATTCTATCGCCTACCATGAAAGACAACAATAAGAAGTTTAACCATGGTGAAAAATCTAAAAGAAAAATTATATATCAATCAACTAACAATGTACATTATATAAAGAGGCAGTTAAACATAGTATTAGATATCATTTATCAAATAAATTGATCGACTCCCATTACTTAAAAAACTTACTCCTATCACTTAAACTGATTGACTTCTATCAATTTTACTGATAGAACCTAAACGTGTTTTTAAACTCCTTTCTTTTTCAGAACAGAGCATTACATTACACAACAAATTAGACTTATACTGTACCGATCTGTTATGAAATTGACTGGTTCCTCATAGTTTAGACTTGTACTATACCGATCTGTTATGAAATTTGCAGTGATGTAACTTCCAGTGATAGACTTCTATCAGTTCCAAAAATTTGCTATTGGGGGCAAATTCTAAAAAATTTAACTAGTTTAATTATTTAGTAATGCTATCTAATTTTTAAATACAAACAAAACTTAATTAGTTTAAAATACATGGTATAAAATAAAGGGAATTTGCCCCCAATAGCAAGTTTTGCCCACCCAATTACAATTATAGCACCAATCTTAAACTAATTCATACATTGTAGTTTTTTAATTTCCAAATTTGCTCTTTCTTCCTCTTCAAGCCTGCTTTTTCTTGTCATTTCCCTTTCTTCTTCTTCTTCAAGCCCCAGACATTTCGATTTCTTTGCCATTTCTTCCTGGGTTCTTCTTCACCGATTTCTTCTTTGGGTTTAAGATTTTCAAACGGCTTCTTTATGAGTTTGTAGGTTTATCTTTGTGAATTTCAAGTTCTAGCGATTTTGCCCCCTCTATGTAACCTAATGTAATGCTCTGTTTCAAAAAAAAAAGAAAGAAAAAGAACGAGGAATTTAAAAATGTTCTAGAAGTTATTCTGATTGACTTTGTGAATTTTTCTTTGCGATTTCTTCTTTGGTTCATACATTTTTCTTTGTGAATTTCCAGTTTTTGCGTTTTTTGTTCTTTGCTTTGTAACCTTGTGTAATGTAATGCTCTGTTTTGAAAAAGGAAGGAGTTTAAAAACACGTTTAGGTTTTATCAGTAAAACTGATAGAAGTCAATCAATCTGATTGACTTCTATCACTCCAAAAACTGAATGAAGGGTTTAGGGTTCATATCTAATACTATGTTTAGGGGGCTTTGGCATGTATATTAAAAACAAAAACAGGCAGTGTAGGTTTAGGTTCTATCAGTTAAACTGATAGAAGGGTTTAGGGTTCATATCTAATACTATGTTTAAGAGGCTTTGACATGTATATTAAAAACAAAAACAGGCAGTGTAGGTTTAGGTTTTATCAATTAAACTGATAGAAGTCAATCTGATTGACTTCTATCACCTACAAAACTGATTGAATTCTCTCAGTTCAAGTGATAAAAGTCAAATTCTCTCAATTCTAATTTGTTGTGTAATGTAATGCTCTGTTTTGAAAAAGGAAGAAGGAGTTTAAAAACACCTTTAAAATGGATATAAGTCAATCAGTTTTTTAAGTGATAGGAGTAAGTTTTTTAAGTAATGGGAGTCGATCAATTTATTTGATAAATGATATCTAATACTATGTTTAACTGCCTCTTTATGTAATGTACATTGTTAATTGATTGATACATAATTTTCCTTTCAGATTTTCACCATGGTTAAACTTCCTATTGTTGTCTTTCATGGTGGGCGATATAATGTAAATGGTTCTTATGAGAACTATAAGGTTTGTGGAGTTTTGGTTGACGAAGTAATGAGTTTTGAGGGCTTTTGTTGATTTTGACAGAGTTAAAATCGAATGCACATCGGTCTTCTTTACAATTATCAGTCTTATTGGATTATGGCCAAAATACTCCTCATTTTCAAATTTTGGAGGATAGAGATGTAGACTGGTTCTTAACTTCAGTGAAGGATAACCAGTACAAGACATCCATTAGTAGTTGATATTACGGATGTTTGTTTAGAGGGGACATCTAGTAGTGTTATTAGCAATTCTAATTTGTTGGTGTCTTCCTTAATAATAGATGATGATGATGGTGTTGATGTCCCTTTTCATGTTATTCGAGATATTCAATTGGATTGTGCATTTAATGTAAAGGATGTATTTTCTAGCAAGGAAGTGTTGTGTAGTTGTTTCAAATACAGGGTTGTGAAAATAATTTCGAGTTAAAGACTCTCAGATCCAGCAATAGAGTAGTTGAGTTTCAATGTTGCAAAGATGATTGTTTATGGAATGTCAAGGCATCTTTTATAGGAATAGTGATTGATGGATCCTTAGGACGTATGTTTCTATTCATAATTGTCCTTTGAATAGTATTTAAACATCTCATAGGCAAGCTTCATCAATTTTAATCGGTGAATCTTTAAAAGAAGAATTTAGGTTTAGTTCCTATACAAGTTTGGTGTTAGTGTGAGTTATTCAAAAGCATATAGGGCTAAAAAATACATCATGAAGGTGTTGAAGGGTGATGCAACTGAATCCTATGCTTTGATTCTAAATTTTTTCAAGAAGTTAGAAGAAATGAACCCAGGTTAGTTTAACTGATTGAGTTCTATCAGTCATTATCTATCAGTTCAGCTGATAGATTTCTATCAGTTCCGTTGATAGACTTCTATCAGTTTTGCTGATAGACATCTATCAGTTCCATTGATAGACTTATATCAGTTCTACTAATAGACTTCTATTAGTTCTACTGATAGCAATCTATCAGTGGAAGTTACATCTTTGCAAATTTCATAACAGATCGGTATATTACAAGTCTAAACTACCAGGAACCATTTCATAACAGATTGGTACAGTAGAAGCCTAAACTAAAAGGAACCAGTCAATTTCATAACAGATCGGTACAGTGCAAGTCTAAACTACCAGGAACCAGTCAACTTCAAGCTGCAAGTTCCTAACTTAGTACAGTACAATCTATCATTAAAAAAAAAAAAAAGAAGAACAATAAGTATAAAAACGTGCCTTTGGAGCTTCAACTTGATCATCCACTTCAACAATATCATCTTCAATATCCACCTACCATTTATAAAGTGCAGTAGGAAAGAAGTTAAAATTTCATTTATTGAACACTAAAGAAGTTAAATAAATTAATTCAAATAATATCTAAACCTACCATTTATAAGAAGCAATAGGAAAGAAGTTCAAATTTCATTTATTGAACACTAAAGAAGTTAAATAAATTAATTCAAATAAATATCTATTACCTCTTTCGCATACGTAGTTGCATAGTTAACTATCTTATCCACATCTACCATTGTGTCTATTTGATCAGGACTAATGGTCTGTGGAACATTCTTCATGAATGACTGTTGCTCTTGTTATTGTTTTCCTATGTTTACTTCCATCAAGTTGTTCAAAGCTTTTAAAATTTTGGTTTGCCCAGCCTTGAGCTCCTCTTGTCATTTCTTCAAATCTTCTCTAACTTTATAGATTGAAGTTAACTTTTCACTCAATGTGTTTTTTTTTCTCCTTTTCTTCTTCTTCCGTACTACCATTATGCTTCTCCTCCATTTTTTCCTTATTTCCTTATTCTTTTTCTTCTCTTTCATTTCTATCTTCTCCTTCATTGTCATTATCATCAATTTCTACATCTACTTCTTCAATAAGTTATTTTAGAGTCTCTATTTGAAGTTCTTTTTTCACTAGTATCAATGGTTTTACTGAGAACTATTAAAAAAAGTTTTGAAATTAATCATCAATCAATTTTACTTATTGCATTCAATAAAAGAAAGCAACAGATTTGGCTTGCCTTCGAAGACTAAAAAATTATTTCCTTAAATATCTCCCAATCTTCCTTGCAATGTGTCAACCATCTCAACATTCTAAGCCCTCTGGTTTCAATTCTCCGTCTGAACCCCATTTCAGCCAATAATGAGATTACTTCAAATGCCTAAAATATGAGCACTAGGGGAAATCCTTGAAGTGAGATAGATGGGGCATTCTTTTTAGTACATTTCCTAAAATATTCTAAAGTGATGTTAAAACACTCTCTATTCCAAGGAAATGATTGAAGCCTTTCATCATCATCTATTAATTTGAAATGAGCTAGATTTATTTTGTTGTGGGGTTGTCTTGGGAGTAGCAAACACTCTAGAATGTATATGTTCACAAATTTGACTCTCAAGGATTCATTGCTCGATATTTGTGATAGAATACTAAGAGAAGCTACAAGTTTGTTTCTATCAATGAGTTTCACATTGTTAAAGAAGTTTGATCTCAAATCACTATTGTCGTCCTCATAAATCTCTTAAATAGGTAACTTTCCACAATTTAACCCAGTGATGAGAAATAGATCTTTAATCCCAAATTCAATCAAATGACCTTCAAGGTTGAATGCCAAAGTATTTTTTTTATTTGTTTCACATTGCCTCAAGGCAAAGTGTGAAAGCAATTGAATAGGAAGTTTTGTGGCATGTAAGTTTAAGAAATACTCTACGATGCCCGAAGGGCCCCTCCTAAAAATTTCTAGCTCTCTCACACTTAGAGTGCCTTTTATATGTTCTATTACTTCGAGTTTGTTGTAGACATTTATTTTTTATGGACGAGTCCAATCATTTTTGTCTATGATTACCTTCCCTTTCTCCTGTTAAAACAAAGTCAATCATTTAGTACTCTATATTTTTAAAATTCAACAAACTATCACAATTATTTAGTGTGTTTCATCTTTTTTGAAGACGATGTCCCTGCCTTAACTAAACTTCTTTTTGTCATATGTTAAACATTATTAAAGTCAGTCAATAACACTAACGATAGTAATATTCAAATAACAAACATAGTATCTTCTATTAGTTAACAAACACTCAAGTATCTTCTATCAGTTAAACTGATATTTGAAATATAGTAGTAAACCAAAACAATAAACATATAACAGACACTAAAGTATCTTCTATAAGTTAAATTGATTGATAATAGAACACTAAAATATATTCTATCATTTAAATTGATTGATAACAGATCACTAAAGTATCTTCTATCCGTTAAATTGATTGATAACAGATCACTAAAGTATCTTCTATCAGTTAAATTGATTGATAACAGATCACTAAAATATCTTCTATCAATTAATTTGATTAATACAATTTCACTATTAGTGTCTAATATTTTCTACAACTTCAAATTTAAATTCGAACTTCAATAAGTTATTTCATCTAACTCGGTAAAGTTTAGTATCACATGCAATCGGTAGAGTCGAAGTAAGAAAACATGATAAATCCGTATGTAATGATAAATCGGTAAAGTTTAAGTAAAAACATGATCATTTTGCGATTTTTCTTGCGATTTATCCGTTATGCACTTACCTCTGCAAACAAGTCGGAGATTTTTGCGATTTTTCTTTGCGATTCTTGCAAACAACTTCAATAAGGTATTTATTGCGATTCTTGTGATTTTTCCGTCTTGGAGAGTTTCAGAAGACGGTCGGAGTGGATTGTCGTAGTGCAAATTTGCCGTGAAGTTTCAAGAAATCGGAGAAGTCAGATTCGCTGGAGTTTGAATAGATGGTCGGAGTGGATTGAGAGTGGGTGGTTGGGTAAAGAAAAAATCGTGGGGAAGAAGACGGAGAGGTTGCAAATGATGGGTAGAGAGAAATCGTGGGGAAGAAATCGTGCAATTTGAATGTGAATTAAGGCAGAGACAAAATCGTGGGTATAAAATTAAAAATAAATATTTATTTGATAAGTAAATAATCATATATATTCATATATATATATATATAAATTAAATAAAAAAAATTATCATAAAAAATTTCCACTGCTGATAGACTTCTATCAGTTCAGCTGATAGACATCTTCAGTTCTACTGATAGACTTCTATTAATTCCACTGATAGTAGTCTATCAGTGGAAGTTACATCACTGCAAATTTCATAACAGATCGGTACAGTACAAGTCTCAACTACCAGGAACCATTTCATAACAGATCTGTTGGGAATATTGGATAGAAGCATGCATTTAGCGCAGCGGAAGCAAGTGAATAATAAAAATTTCATAATAATTAATCCAATTAATTATCTTTGATTAATCAAATTAATCTAAATGCAATAACTTCGGTGATGTCATGTTATTGGAAAAAGAATACTTAAATTGACTGTCGCCCGTGATCTAATCTGACGGGTCTTTATGTTGAATAGGATCGACTATTTCCCGTAAAAAAACTTGAACGATCTCCTCCGCTCTTCCAGGCTATGACTTCTTTGCTACCACTGAGTGCTTGGTGGGAAGCCTTTAGAGAAGGGAGTTAGAAAGTTTGCAGAATAGTTTGACTATGGAGGAGAAAAGAGATCTCAGCTTTCAGAGAGGTTTCCAACTTATGAGAAATGTTACTCTGAAAGTGAGTGAGATGAGAATGAAAGCCTCCAAGGCTTCTTATTTATAGTGGAGTGATGGAGGCTTCAACTTAGAGCTTTTCGATGTGGGACAAAACATTATGCATTTTTCCCATTTGATTTTTCCATTTAATTTTCGAAAAAACAATATTTTTATTTATTTAAATTGATATTTATCCAATAAATTTCAATTCCATAATATATCCAATATATTATAAATAAATAAATATCTAATCAATATATCTAATATATTAATTCTCTACTTTAATAATTATCCAATAGTTATTAACCCGATTAATATGTCCAAAATATTAATCAATATTCTCTATTTAATAATTATACAATAATTATTAAATCAATTAATATGTCCAACATATTAATTTACTGTGATCTCTTAATTAAATAATTATTCAATAATTATTTATAA
>JBBMKA010078754.1:0-14650 GCA_037833695.1 Sechiopsis laciniata | reverse complement strand
TTTTGTCAATAAGAGCATTAGTTCTACGATATTAATATATATTTAATAATCAAAAGATCCAGAGTTTGAATCTCACATTCTCAATTATAGTAGAATTTTTTTTTTTTTAAAAAAAGGTCTACTAATACGAATTTTAATGAAATTAAAATTTAATTTTAAAAATAAAAAACAAAAAGTCAATTGATTCTCAAATGTGATCGTACATTTTATTTTTTGATTTTGACAAAAAAAAAAAGTGAGATAAAAGTTACTTAGTGACCATTCACTATGAGGTAATCCAAGATTCCTTTGGAATGAACATCTTGTTTACCATACTCGTTTTGTACAAATATTAAAATAATCGGTATCTTGACATTCCCGATCATCCTAGTATCCTTATTTGAAAGGTATCTGATAAGATTTAGATGTGTGGGTTTTCAAGATTCCCATGGTGAGAGAATCGTTTTTTTTTGGCGATTTTGCTCTTCATCTTTTTTAATTTCATATTTACATTTCTCCATTTTCTTTATTTATATATTTTAAAATGTGTGTATATATATATATATATATATATATATATATAAATAAATGTTATTTAAATTATTATTATTTATAGAATTATTTTTTAATTGAAATTTGAAGTGTTTTTTACTTTATTTTTCTAAAGATGGTTTACATTTATAATAATTAAAAATAAAATAAAATAATGCAAAGTTGATATTATTTTTTTCAAAATTTTTTTTTTTAATTCATTATATACATGTGCTATTATTTTTCCAACAAGTGTACATAAGAGAATTAGGATATGAGTAACTATTTTTTTAAACATATATTTAAGAGTTTTTTTCGTAAATAGACCATATTTGAAAAGTACTTACAAATATAGGTTATTGAAAAAATATTGGCAAAAATGAAATTTCGTTAATTATATTATTAAATCAGTGAATAACCAATTACAACAATACCCTCATGTTATTATTTTTCCATTTTGGAAACAATTTTCAAAATAAGAAGAATTCTTCCCATTCCATACCCACTAGTCGCGAATTTTTGGGAGCATTAATTAGCAAAAACCTTCTTTTCATTTTTTTTTTCAAATCGTGTCTCCTTCGTTTCCTTTCTACTCTCATAATTTTCGTCATTGCTGTGGAAGACTCTTGAAATACTGTGGATTTCAAAGAGAATCGTACGGCCCGTTCAATAATTTTCGATTACTGACGATCGAAATCTGAAACTTGCTCACAGAAAAAGTGAAAGCACTCATACAATAAGTTTAAATTTCATCCCACTGACCACTGTGCAATACGGATTGAGATGCTTGAAGGAGAAGTTGTACAGTATCACTAACATGTCCACACACTACTGTAATATATTATTATCCATATAAGATAAATGTGTAAACAATATGGTATTGTGGAATGAATATGTAATGTATGCAATAGGAGTTGGGAAAATGTACTGGATATAAATAGAATGAACGAAAACATTGGATGTACTGTATAAGTGATAATGAAGTAGAATGCTATATGTGAACATATAGAGTACTGTATACATTATACAGTCTTGTAAATGTGTGTAAAATCAAGTATAACAGTACATGGCAATCTGAGTCCGTAAATAATATTGTAAAACATATAACTATGAGACATATCGAATTAGGATTAAAGACATCGTACACGATCTATTTCTTATGAATATAATGCACAGAAATGACTAAAATGGAATAAAGACATACCATATTGTACCATCTGAGACATATCGAATCAAGATTAAAGGAGAATGAACAATACGATTTGAATGATGATGAAATGAAGGGAATTTAGGAAGAAAAACAAACAGAAAGCTTTGAATGATTGCAATGTATAATAGCTACTGTGAAGCCAGAGGATTGAATGACTGAAATGGAAGGAAACTACCGTCTGGTCGAAAAAGGGTGGTCAACAAAAAAATAACAAGTCGTCGGAATGTATGGAGGTAGAAGGTTTCTCACTAGAGAATAGAGGAAAGACTTTGAGGACTGGAGAATCGAGGAAGGCCACTCACACGAAAATAGAATAGGAATAAAGATGTGAGAGAATTAGACAAATCAATTAAAATTTCATAACATTAATTTGACATTTAAGATGGTATATATTTCCTAAGATGGAAAGTATGAAAAAGGCAATTGGAATTTGAAATGAAAGCAATAAATGAATAGAAGGATAAAATAGTATTTATTTAAAATGTTTAATTCCGAATTAAAAAATAAAAATAAAAATGCAAAACAAAACTTGGCCACTTATTTTTGCAAATATTTCTTAAAAGTGGTCTATTGAGTACAATTTCCCTATATTTAATTTATTATAAACAAATATGTTATATAAAATTGAATTATATTAAATTAATGCAATATTATATGAATATTTTAAGAGCATTTTTGGAACGTTAGTTAAATTTACGTCATCTCAAGTATAACTTCGACAAAAGAAACAAAGTTATCTAAATATTATCGAGCATGCATAAAAAAATATTCTTATAAAATAAGCATAGTGATCTAAAGATGTCAGACATTTATAATTCCAAACATCTAAGATTACAGTTATTCTGATTACTGAAAAAGTAAACTGACTCTTAGGCACAACAGAAGAATACACGCTTACTTTTTGTTATGGGTCAAAATATTCGCTAAAGCTCGAGGAATAATAAAGAACCCGAGAGACAAAGACCTACAACTTAAGAAGACAAGTAAAATATCATTAAAAAAAAGACAAATAAAGTTGACCTCCTAAGAGAAAAGCCAAAGGAGGAGGCCCACCCCAAGGGGTCGGCCCCTCAGAGCTGGCCCATCCCAAAAAGGGAGGCCGAAAAGAGTTCAACTCCTCTGAAGTGGCCGAGAAGGAGGCCGTCCCCCAAGAGGGTTGACCAAAAAGGAGAGTCGGCCCCCATGAGGTCAGCCAAAGAGGAGAATTGACCTCCAAAGGGTTAGCAAAAAAAGAGTCTACCCCTAGAGGTGGGGTCAAAGGGAAACCAACTCCCCTAGGGGTCGGCCCAGTTCTTATCAACCTCTCAAGAGGTGACCAACAACCCACTGACCCCCTAAGAAGTTGATCTAATAACGTGTTATGCCTCAAGTAACCGAGGTGTTAGCTAACAGACACTTGAAGATGAAGAAAAGTAAAGGTCGGGAGTTATCAACACATTTATTATAGGCTTAATGGAGAAAGTGTTACAACCGTTTTCCATTAAATAACGTCATAATGAGTGATAATAAATAAGACCAGAGGCAGTTACGAGTTCAATTACTATAAAAGGATCACAAGTTCATCATCTGAAGATAAGCTAATTACAAGCTGGTTTTGAGTAGGTGATAACTCTCACAATGCCACATTAATTTCTTCCTCGGTTAATGGATTTGAAATTAAATCAAAAAGAGCTTAAGGAATATTAGGACGTACCTTTTGAAGGAATTCTAGGAGACAACTACTATTGTTGTTGCCATTAGTCGAGTAGAGTTTCCCAAAATAGGAAGAAATCTCTCGAAAAATGTCGTCTTCTCTATCAAGACACGCCCCATCCTCTGTCACTAAGTTATCTATTAGATTCGATCGTCGCCTTTGAGAAACACTGTTATGAAAGCACTTCGAGTTTCTATCGCCCCATTTAAGCCAATCAATTCGAGCTCATTGTTTCCAATATATTTCCTCATCACATAACAAATCCTCCAACTTATTCCTTAAACCTCTCGCTTTCTTATTCATTTGTATAGCTAGGCGTTCTTTGAGGCTCCCCCATCGACTAAAAAGAGATTCACATGAATAAAACTTCTGCAAATATTAGGGACCCCAGTCCCCACCAAGTTACCATCAGTCTTCCACCACGAGTTAACCACTTCTTTACACTCTAACAAATTAACCCAAACCTTTTCAAAACGAAATGGATGTCTCCCCCTTTTACCACCCCTATGTGGTTGGCGGCATAGAGAAATCTCAATTGGACAGTGATCCTACTGCAAAAAGTCTAAATGATGAACCTTTTCAAATTGAAGAAAAGCCCAAAAAAGAATCATTACACACCGCACGATCTAACCTTTCCTGAAGCACAAATGTGTTTTCATGATATTTCAACCAGGCAAAAATGTGTCCATTATACCTGCGAAGATATAGTATAACGTATATTATTGGTTTGTTGAGATTTCCTCTCTAGAATGTTCTAGGATCTTCTCTGTATAATATCTTGAGGTTGTTGTAGCAAATTGGAGTATCTAGGCATAATATTTTATTTCTATTTATTCATGTACTCCCTCTATAAAAGGATGATTATTGTCCAGAACTATTATTGAATATCGAAACCTATTTTCCCATTTTTATTCAGACATTCTCTTGGTATTAGAGCACCTACATGGCCAACGCCAATTACTCAGAAGAGCACACCATGATGAACATAAACCCTAGGTTTAGTAGTCCTGCCTTGACCTAACTCTTAAACTAAATAACCATTATTAAACTTGATAGATCCAACCTACTATTATGGAAAAATCTAGCCAATTTTAAAATCCTATAGAGTTGTAGGACATTTAACTGGAGAAGATAAATGCCCTAAAAAAAATACTTACTCTCAGGCTGGCATCATCGCACATGGAAGAGGGGCTGGATTTTCAGCGCCAGGCGCCTTAATAGTCACTGCAACACCTGACGCAACGTCGTCAGCCGTACTTACGGAGGGAGAACAAGCCGTGAGCTTTTCGTCTATCGCAGTAAAAGTCATCGCTTCTTTTGAAGCAGCAGGAAGGGCCCCCCCACCAAACAGAGTTGCAGCAGGGGGAGGGGGGCAGCGCTTTGAGCAGCGCAGATATGTCTGACATGCAGACGCCCAGGCCAGTGGCGGGGCCAGTGCTGACAGTGCACAGTGGGCCCAAGTAGCTAGACAAATTGGTGGTTTTTCTACTGTGGGGCCCAATGTTGGCAGCTTCTCAGCCCCAACTCAAAATTCAGTAGGTTTTTATCCATATTTTCGTTTAATTAATTATTCTTCTAATCATTTTTTTGATGCACATGAAGCATGGGTAGCAGTAGATCAATTACAATTAGGTTGGCTCTATAATTCCATGACTTAAGAAGTTGATACACAAGTAATGGGCTGTGAGACAACACATGAAATTTGAACAGCCCTTCAGGAACTTTTTTGTGCTCAATCTTGAGATGGGAAAGATTATCTCCGTCACGTATTCCAATAGTGTAGGAAGGGCTCTCAAAAAATGCTTGACTACCTGCGTATTATGAAAACTCATGCAGATAATTTGGAACTTGCTGGAAGCCCGGTGCCTACTCGAACGCTGATTTCCCAAGTGCTGATGGGACTTGATGAAGAATATAATGCAGTTGTGGCCAATGCCCAAGGATGAAAAGATCTCACTTGGTATCGCTTGCAGATTGAACTATTGATGTTTGAAAAGAGGATAGAGCAACAAAATTCACAAAAAATGACCACGTTTAATCAGTCCACCTCAGCAAATATGGCTAATGTACGGAGCGGCGCACAACAGTGGTCCAAATCGCAAAATCCTCCTATACATAAAGGTGGACAAGGCCAATAAACTCAACAAGGTGGAAAAGGTCGTGGTCGCGGACATGGGATCGATCATAGCAAAACTATGTGTTATGTTTGTTACCAACTAGGTCACACTGCTAATGTTTGTCATGACAGGTTTGTTCTTAATCATCCCCGGGGTCAGCAAATTTATGGTGGAAAAATTTACTAGCGAGGTCCACAATACTATGCTCCATTAGCTTCGTCTAGTGGAGGAGTATCGAACTATCTGCGTGCGTTCCATGCTCCACAGAGCTCGAATCCGTTTCTTGCTAGTCCTGAAACTATCGTTGATCCCAACTGGTACATGGACAGTGGAGCATCGAATCATGTCACGTCTGACTACAATATTATTACGCACCCTGCTGAATATGGAGGTAATGAAACTGTCACAGTTGGTAATGGTGAGAAATTATTTATTACGCATGTTGGGTCATCTTATCTGCCTACAGTTGATGGAACGTTGAAACTTGAAAATGTATTATGTGTGCTGTATATTGCTAAAAATATGATTAGTGTATCTAAACTTGCTCGAGATAATAATGTCTTTGTTGAATTTCACGATAATTGTTGCCTTGTGAAGGATTTTCGTATGGGCCGTGCAGCTTTGACGGAGATGCTTAAAGGTGGCCTCTACCAAGTTGAACCTGTCAACGGGGTAAGATCTTTGGATGGAAAATCAGTTGATCCAATGAAGTTCGCAACTGGCTTTTTAATTTTTTCTGCTTCAGTTTATCCTAGTACTAGCTCAATAAATGTGGCGGTGTCCAAGTCTGTTTGATATCAACGCTTAGAACATCTGTCTTCTTGAATCTTGCAAAGTTTATTTAAAAATTGTAGTTTGCCATTTTCAATAAATGATCAAGATGATTTTTGTGAAGCGTGCAAGCTTGGGAAAATGCATTCTCAACCTTTTTCACTCTCTGACTCTCATGCATACAACATGTTTGATATAGTACATACTGATTTATGGGAACCACACCTATTCCTTTATTAGATGGGTATCGGTATTATGTGCATTTTTTAGATGATTATAGTCGTTTTGTATGGATTTATCCCTTGAACCTTAAAAGTGACACTTTGAATGCTTTCCATCATTTTTCGTCTATGATAAAAAATCAGTATAGTTGCTCTATTAAAACTCTTTAGTCCTATAACAGTGGAGAGTTCAAGTAGGTTCATGGAGTATGCGCACAGTTAGGCCTTTCTTCTCGGTTTTTTTGCCCGTACACGTCAGCTCAGAATGGACGTGCTGAATGAAACATCGCCACATTTTTTAAACTGGTTTGACTTTACTGGCACAAGCATCTATGCCTTTTCATTTTTGGTGGGAGGCCTTCATGACTGCGATGTTCTTGATTAATGGGATGCCCACTTCTGTGCTTAGTGGCAAATCTCCAGTTGAATAGGTGACAAATAAACAGCTGAATTTCCAATGACCTACAAGTTTTTTACTATGTCTGTTACACGTATCTGCGACCGTACAACTCTAAAAGATTTCAGCTCTACACTGAAAGATGTGTCTATCTGGGTCCTAGCCCTGTATACAAGGGTGACAAGTGTTTAAGTCCCTTTAGTAAACTGATTATATATCGTCATGTCACCTTTAATGAAAATGTGTTTCCCTTTTCTAGGCTTCTCAACAACGGAGACGTCGTTGTCACCTCCTGCGACAGGTGTTGGACCACCCTTAAACCAATGGTTGGCTTTTACCCTTACTGCGATTTATCCGCATCCTTTAGTGTCGCACAATGAGTGGTTGGTTGAGCCCTTCCAGACGATCCAGTTCCTGACTGTGTTCCTACAATGTCACCTGACATGTGTGTTCAAAATAGTGGTAAGCTAGTTGAGGATTTCCAACCGTCTTTTGTTGCTCAGCCTAACTCATGAGTGAACGTTGCTCCTAACATGTCTCGACTGAAGTCACTTCTCCAAATGCTAACAATGCACCAGCTGCCACGGTTGTTCCTAATGCTCCCACACATCCGATGATCACTCGCCCCAAAAATGGAATTTTCAAACCCAAAGCATGGGTCTTTATGTCGACCGATTGGCTTGAAAACTTTCAGGCTCTCAAAGTTTCTGTTTGAAAGACGGTAATGGATGAGGAGTTTCAGGCTCTCCTTCAAAATGATACTTGGAGTTTAGTTCCTCTGTCGTCATCCAAAAATGCTGTTGGATGCAAGCTTTGCCAAGATAGTGCTTCTCTCTTATGGTTTCATCAATAGTTAATCTGACTCCTCTCTGTTCATTTACAACTGTGGAATGACAACATTTTCCCTCCTCGTTTATGTTGATGATGTCATTGTGACAGGCAATGATACTAGATTCATCTCCTCCCTTGTATCCTCATTGAACCAACGGTTTGCTTTGAAGCATGTTGGTGCCCATAGCTACTTTTTTGGGATCCAAGTTTCTCGTTTTGAGTCCGGTCTACTGCTCTCAGACAAAGTATATTGAGGATTTACTAACCAAGCTCAACATGTCCAATGTCAAGTCTGCACCCTTACCTTCGGTAACTAGGAAGTCTTTGTCTCTGTCTGAAGGACAACCACTCTCTGACCCATTTGTCTATCAGAGTACTGTTGGTGCTTTCCAGTATCTCCCCAACACACGCCCTGACATAGCCTATATTGTGAATCATCTCAGTTAGTTCCTCCAACGTCCCACTGATAGTCATTGGCAGGGTGTTAAACGAGTTTTGTGCTACTTGTCTGGAACCAAGCATCAAGGGCTCTTCATCCAACCGACAGACACCTGGACTATCTCTGCTTTCTCTGATGCTGATTAGGCATCCAATGTGGATGATCGAAAATCTGTTGCTACTTACTGTGTGTTTTATGGAAACACCCCTTGTTTCATGGTCGTCGAAGAAACAAACCGCAGTTGCACGTTCCATCACAGAGTCCGAATATCGTGCCCTCGCTCATGCTACTGTAGAGGTTATCTCGCTTCGACAACTGCTCACAGAGTTGGGTATTAGACTGTCGTCGGTTCCTATTCTTTGGTGTGACAACATCAGTGCTGGGTCTTTAGCTGCTAACCCTGTTTTTCATGCCCGCACAAAGCACATCGAGATTGATGTTCATTTTGTTCGGGACCATGTTCTTCGTGGTCAACTACAAGTATGGTACATTCCGTCGCCTGATCAACCTGCAGATTGCTTGACGAAGTCTCTTTTTCATACACAATTTGCCTATCTTCGGTCCAAATTTGGCATCGTTGAACTCCCCTCTTTGTAGGGGATGTGAAGATATAGTATAATGTATATTATTGGTTTGTTGAGATTTCCTCTCTAGAATGTTCTAGGATTTTCTCTGTATAATATCTTGGGGTTGTTGTAACAAATTGGAGTATCTAGGCATAATATTTTATTTCTATTTATTCATGTACTCCCTCTGTAAAAGGGTGATTGTTGTACAGAACTATTATTGAATATCGAAACCTATTTACCCATTTTTTTCAGACGTTTTCTATACCCCATGCCTGCCAAATCAAAGTGATATAAATCTAACCGAAAGCTATCCAATTAGTTTTGAGGACGACTCAAACCACCCCATTTTTCATCTCCATCCAGGATTTCATTGAAATCTCCAGCCACTAACCACGGTAATGGAAATGAACCATGCAATCTTCGTAAGAGTTCCAAAACATACAATCTCAAAACTCCAGTTTTAACTTTTCATCATATACAACATTGAAGTACAAAATAATAGTGATAAGATATTCATGTACTGGTTTGAGCTAGAAAACTCGATTTACTACCTCTTAGTGACTTAACATACTTTTTTTCATGGCCCTTCATAACAATATGTCGGCTATCATCAAATATTTATCCCATAGAATTTATTTATGCAGTATCGCCCATAGAATTTATTTATGCAGTATCGCCCACAGAATTTTTTTATGCAGTATCGCCCATTTATGTCGAACAGGTAATCAACTTAACATAGCTTCTGATATATACTTGTGAAATGCCATACAAGGTGTTTGTATGTGAAATTATAGAGCGCTTATTTTGAAATAAAGAATTATTTTGAGTGATTAGAAATTTGAGTTTTAATAATAATTACTTGTTTAGATGTAATATTCGTAGAGAGGTTAAATTAATAGCTCATTTGAATGATAGTTTTTTAGAGAGTTTATAGACAATAACTCAATTGAATTGGATTGAAAATGAATTATTAGAAATTAATAGTTATATATGAATAATTATTTTCAATGATTAAAGATAAGTGATTATTTTCAATGATTATTTTGAATAATTAAAGATAAGTGATTAAAGATAAGTGAATGATTATTTTGAATGATTAAAGATAAGTTCTAGAAGCTACTTTTTTATTTATAAATTTTGGATTGATTTCTAAAATTATACATAAGATGTAGATAACCAAGTAAGATGTAGATATCCAAGAAAAAACATATAATAAACTAGTTGTATGTTTAAATTTTGAAAACAAAATAATTATCAAATGTCTCAAAAATCCATTTTTCCTAGAATTGGTGAAGGGGGATTCAGAAACGACTATTAGTTTAATTTCAAAGACAAGATCAGTGCATTATCAAATTAAGAAAAAGGAGTGGAATACTTTAAAAAGAGACCTAACTGGCAAAGTAAGAAAAATAAGGGCAAAGTTACATGGGAAGGGGGTGTAAACTTGAGTTGGGCAATCTATAAAAACTCACAGGTGGTAAGTTTTTGTTGTACCATTGTAATAATAGAAAAGAAAAAGAAAAGAAAAAATAATGTATCGTCTGAATCCTTTAAATTTATCCTAAGAGTCAATTGCAATCTTTATCAAATTTTAATAGAAGTAATTGCTCAAGTTGAAAATTTAAGAGATCAATCGTTACAAACACCATAATTTATAGGTGTTTGTGCACTTTTTCTTTGTTAAATTGAGCAACTGCCAAAAAAAATGATCACCCTTTTACTGCCAATTCTTTCTCAACTTATTTTCCAATGCCACATACAATTATATATCTATATGTTAACATTTATTTACATATATCTATGTGTTATTTTGATATTTGCACTTCTTTAAACAAAAATAGGCTCCACTAAATTCATAACATGGTCTCCTAACAGATTCATAATTAAGTTCCCAACAAAAGCAATCACTCAACCAAACAACAATAGTGTGACCCGTGAATTAAGTTCGAATCACTCCACTTGCAATTGCTATTGAACTAAAAAAAACAAATCATAACATAATTTAAATATTACAACATCAATATGTGAAAACAATATCAAACTTAACACAATCTTAGTTGGAAGACATAAACTTTATAGAAATGACTTACCTCATCATCTAGATCTTAATCCTGGAGAATAGTGTCTAACAATTTGACATCCATGAGAGTAGATTTATCCATTGAAGACAAGCAAAAATAAAATTTATTAATTAACTAACATATATGTGTATATATATAAAAACTTCTTTGATAGTAATAACACTTAAAAAAAAACATCATTCATATCTTTCGCTAGTAGCCAATCTTGAGCGCACATCAAAACTTTCAATAAGGTAGCATGAATTTGAGATCGATGTGGACCTATATCTCTACCTTTGGTACTAAATGTAGACTCTAAAGCAACAGTAGTAATTGGAACTGCTAAAATATCTTTGGCAATCTGATATAAAATAGGATATTTAACCCCATTTATCTTCCACCAAGACAAAATGTCAAAGTCATCCGTTCGTGGTAAAAGACTTTCCTCTAAATAACGATCCAACTCTGACTTAACAATTTCAACACTTACAACATTACTCACAAACTCATCGAACTTGAGAATCGATCTTTCTTTTGACTAGGTCTAGAAATGAACTACTCACCTCTATTGAAGAACATGAAAATTCTACTCCCTTACTTGAATTTGACACATAATACTTCATCAGATCTTTGCACGTATCTTTAACATGTTGCATTTCAGCAATATAATGTGATCCATAGATTTGAAGAAAATAAAATTCGATCAATCGCATCTTAAACCTAGGATCTAGCATTGTAGCTATTGCCAAGACACTATGAATCATACTCCAATATTTTTCGAAGTTAGCAATCATTCTTGATGTAATCACTTTTATCTTATCAACTTCAAAAACAAGCCATTTAGAAAGTTCCAATCTAATTTCACATAATTCTGGAAAAAAACACATTGGATGTTGGATAACTTGACCAAGAAAATAACTCGCTCATATTGTAAAAAGGTTATAATCTATCACACATATCTTTAGCAAAAGTCCAATCACTTTCTGAAGGAAGGGATTTGAATTCTGGTTCATGTTCTTTTAAACGAGGAAATACATCCTTATATATCAATGCAATTTCTAGCATCAAATATGTTGAATTCCATCTTGTCACACAATCAAGACCAAGTTTTTTAGTGCATGGAATATGCATTTGACGTACAACCTCTTCAAATTTTTCC
This sequence comes from Sechiopsis laciniata, assembly GCA_037833695.1. Classification (NCBI taxonomy): domain Eukaryota; kingdom Viridiplantae; phylum Streptophyta; class Magnoliopsida; order Cucurbitales; family Cucurbitaceae; genus Sechiopsis; species Sechiopsis laciniata. Next base: position 2,673 of record JBBMKA010078754.1, on the reverse strand, counting down.
TTCTTTTTCGGAGTTGAAGTCCAAAAATGTATAGTGTCTCTAATTTTCTCTATAAGATCATTAATCACAACCAATCCATCATTTACTATCAAATTTAAAATATGTACACAGCAACGCACGTGAAACAAACTACCATGCAATAACGTCTTCAACTCTAATTTTGCTAATAAAATCTCAACCATTGAATCATTCGTTGAACAAGTATCAACATTTAAAGTTGATAATTTTCGATCTATGTTCCAATCCAATAGAACTCTAATAATGCATCAGAAAGTAATTTTCCGGTGTGTGGATGTGGCACATATTCAAACCTAGTATGAAATGATACTAAATATGTTAAAAGTGAACTTATATATCAAACGAATTATGATTAAAAAAAATACATAAAACAATTAAATTACCACAAAATTCTTCTCTGTAACACCCAAGAGTCATCAATAAAATGTGTCGTTATTGCCATGTATCCTTTCTCCTGACTATTAGATGTCCACATGTTGGTAGAAATAGCAACTCTACCTCGGTTTTTTTTTTCAAGAGAATCATTGTTTTAATTCTCTCTTGTTCATAAATTTCCATGATATCTCTCTTCATTGTAGTACTTGAAACCATCTTAAACAAAGGTTGAACACCACTCATAAACTTTCTAAATCCTTTTTGTTCAACCATATTAATAGGATACTCGTGTAAAATTATCATAGAAGCCAAATCTCTTCTCCAAGCTTTATAATCAAACGTGCAATTTTTAAGCACAACTTTTTCATCATTAGTTTCGTTTGTTTTTTGTCTTTTGAATTGATTCCAAACTATTGATGTTTTATGTTCTCCTCTCTCATCTTTGTCATCACTAACTATTTGAATAGATGTAGTTGCAACATTTGTACTATTATGACAATTATTTGGTGTTGGTTCACTCAAGTTATTAGAAGTTGATTCTTGTCGTAACTCATTACTTCCTGACAGTCATTTTATCCTATAACAAAAAACAATTTATAAAATTAATATACAACTATTACATGCTACTGTTAGCTTTGCTTCCATAAAAAAACTAAATAAAATGTAATATCATAATTACTTTAGAAAAAAGAAAAAATATTTTAAATGAATGGAAAAAAGGTTAGAATTTTTTTTTAAAAGAAAACGGAGGATGAAACATGAAAAAAGCAACAGTTTCATCAATGAAACTCTTCACCCACCTCTGTTTCTAAAAAAAAAAAACATTCTAATTAATCCCTAAATATTGGTCTATTTTAAGCCTAGATATTGGCTTATCAACCTAAGACTTTTTGAACCAACATAATAAATGATGTCCAATTTTTTGTGGCATTATATGATTCAAACCATACTTGGTTGTCCAGAAAAAGTAAAACCTTTAATCATCCAAATGCAGTAGAATGTACATAATGGGCAGTACATTAAATCATTTTTTTGTCCATGATATGATATAAAGCTTCTTCTAAACAATAGATACAGCCAAAGATTTTCCACCAAATCCTTTCTTGAACCATTGAAAATGCAAAAAAATCTTTCAGGAGGCAAACAAAAGCTATTATGTTGACCCTCCTGTTTTCGAACTAAAAATATTTTATAAGTTTGCTTCGTGTTTTTTGACATCAAGTTCTAATACTGAGAATCATCATAGATTAGCCCAAGGATTTTAGAAAATCAAAAGGTTATGATTTCAATTAGTCACTTACTAATGAATTAATTGATAAGGATAACAACCTCCACATTAGTATGATATTGTCCACTTTGGACATACACCCTCATAGTTTTGTTTTTTGTTTCACCCAAAAAGCCTAATACCAATGAAGATTGTTGTCATCACTTATATCCAGAATATTCCCCTTATCTAACCAAGGTGGGATACTTTGTTTGCATCCTGTTGGTTGATATAATTAAATTTACCCTAATCCATCATCTTAGGCTTTTGGATTGATTGGTGGTTTAACATAATTCAACATGGTATCAAAGCAGGAGGTCATGAGTTCGAATCCCTGCCAAGTCATTGGTTGATATAATTAAATTTACCCTAATTCATCCCTGCCAAGTCGTTGGTTGATATAGTTCGATCATGGTGAACAGGATTCTTGGCAATGCTTATGGCAGCTTAACTATCACACAACAGATTGATCTCTTGATCCATATGCCTTCACAGATCCCTTGGGCCAAAGCTCGATACTCGACTTCTGCACTACTTTTTTCCACTACAGGTTATTTTTTACTCCTCCAAGTGACAAGGTTGCCCCATACAAATGAGCAATAACCGGAGGTGGATCCTCTGTCTGTGGTATCACCTGCCCAATCTGCATCAGAGTATACCGTGATGTTTCTCTCGTCGATTCGTTTGAATAGTAGACCTTTTCCAGGAGTCATCTTCAGATACCGGAGAATTATGTATACGGCCTCCATATGACCTTCATTGGGACTATGCATAAACTGACTGCAAATGCAATATCTGGCCGAGTATGAGACAGATATATAAGGCATCCCACCAGTCGTTGGTATCTCCCCCTATCGACTGGACTGGTTTCTGGTTCTAGCCCAAGTTTCTTGTGAGGATCCATAGGGGTTGCTTCTGGTTTACATCCCAACATGTCTGTCTCGGTAAGGAGGTCTAGCACATATTTCCTCTGAGATACTACTATGCCTGACTTGGATCGTGCGACTTCCATG